>JACEGR010007694.1:0-45810 GCA_014170235.1 Listronotus bonariensis
GGGGCTCAATTCTGCTAAATTGAACTCATTCGTTCGCTGAACGTATTCGTTCCGGGAGCGTATAACCTTCATCTGTTTTTTTTAACGAACGAATAACCTTCACTTGTTTTTTAAAACAGGCGGTCATAAAACAGAAATCTGTATTACCATCTGACATCTGACAAAATTCAAAGTCATAACATAACCTAAAATTCCTTTAATGTGAAATTAAAGTTGAAAAAATCAGTTAACTAAGCTATTAAAAACAAAGTATACACTTTAATTGAAATACAAGAAGCAAATAAATAATTAACATTGTCCTCCGCAGCCAGAATAATCATTTGTAAGCAAAATAGTTTCTAAATCACATAACCTATAACCAAAAAGGTTCGTGAAGCGATCTCCTGCAGCTCCGTCGGCGCAAAAGCGCAAAAGTGCGTGAAAGCGTTAGCCTGAAGCTCATTTGGAGTAAAATGAATATGTCAGTTGTCAAAATATAGGTTGAAAAGAAAAACTATGAAAAATTACTTATTGCTTTGGAAAAGTAACTAACAAGTTATTGCATATAACTTTTATACCATCTTCCATTTATACTTTCTAAAAGAAGGCCTTTATTGAGTGTTAGGTACTTGTACCGAATGTTAGATTAGGACAAAGACTGGAAATGGAGATTAGCAAACTACATTAAAATATCACTTAAGGTAAGTAAACTAAAGTAAACTCATATTTAGAAAAAACATTTATGGTAAATTTCTTTTTAGTTTAAAAAGGTAATATTTTAAAAAATATTTGTCTTATTTATGCAAATTGGGTAATTGTTTCGAAAGTTGGAGCAACCCCCATTTTGACCAAATTTGATATATACAGGGGCACAGAACTAATAAAAAAGGGGCTGGTTATTTTCTTTTTGCTGCTTAATTAAATAGTATGTTATAATTTACTTTTATATTAAGAATTTTGTGCAAAAAGACGGGGAATATAGTGAGAATAAGAATGTTTTTGATATTGGGCAAAATCACAGTTGCTCCCTTTCAAGAGAATTACTATAAATTGTCAGTACATATCGGTAATCATTATTAGTTGAAATAAATAGGTACCCAAAGATAGCAAAACACATTTGTTACTTGCATGATTTTAAACAAAGAGTACCTAAATTACCGAAACCTTTTATTCCTAGTTGTTTTCTTTTTTCATTTAATAATAATAATTTTATTTGTAGGACTCTAGAAGACTACGAATATCCCTTAGGACCATACCAAAAGACAAAATTGCATAATAGTTTAAGAATCATATCAAATGATCGATAATAATCAAAATAATAATGCCCAACATGACTCACACATAAATTACCAAGCTTCTGTAATTTGTAAAAAATAATAAAAACAATCAATATTATTTTGTTGCCTTTATTTTAATTCTTAGGTTTACAATAAAAAAAGTACATTAGACAAACGTTGTTTTTATAAACACTAAGTTTTGTCCTGGAATATTTTTGCAGATAAGCTCTTGAAAATATTCCCAGTTTATATAAAATATATTTCCTAAATAATGCACCAGCTTGAAAAACCAATAAAATCCACACACTTTCTAGTGTTTTCCGTATAGTACAAATAATTTTACAATCTGGCAGTAACCTAAAAATAAAACAATACAAATTTCAGGTTTAAATAAGCAAACGTAGGTTTTTCTCTTAACATTAATACGAGTTTAATGAGCATTATTTTAACTTTTAGCATTAGCAGGGTTAACTTAGGACATTGTAGAGTATATAAATTATAAAAGAAAGATTAAAAGCCATTAAGTAAAAGAGAATATTGCTCCTATGAAAAGATCATTGGTTTAGGTTAGGTTTAGTTACGTAAGGGTTTTCGAGCTGTGAACTGGTAAAAGGAAGAAGAGACACGAATACAAAAAGTAAAATTGAATATATTTTTAAAGAAACTGGGACGGTATCTCATGGATAATTGAAATAATTTTATGAATATATTAGTATACTTTTAATGCAAATTTTACTCACAGTTGCTTTTGTTCTTCCATTTAAAACAGCAATGAAAAAATACCTTTCCATATTCAAGTGCACTCATTTTAAAATTAACAATAGGCAAGTTATTATTCAGTGTTTAGGCAAAATCTTATGGGGTATTTTTGTAGGACCTTCTTTGTTATCTAAACATGGTCTTAAGTTTTGATGCATTTCATGGGTTTCCTGGGTTAAATGCCTTGTCATTAAATGACTATATGTTTCTTGCAATCTCTGTTAGAAGCTAAAAATATCAAATTTTTTAAGGGAAACAAATATAAATATAAGACATTTAAACTCACCTTTTTTTCTACCTTACTTGATGCCTCATATTTAGACAAAGAAAACTATCACTAGGTAATAAACCAAAGCATTTTCAATACGTTGTTTACAGTGGAAAACATCATTTTCAACAAATTTAATATTTTTCATAAAACGGTAATAAAATTTTCTAACCTATATCTTTGGTGTATTGTGGGTTAGCTACCTACTGACTGATAGCCTAGTTTACACCGCAAAGATCTTTGGATTCTTTTAAATAAGTTTTAACTTTAGTAATAAAATCAAAATTGGGTATCAAACTTTACTATTTATGAGTTTGCATAAGATGAAAAGTACGCTTGACTTTGACAAATCTGTCATATTTTAAATTTTAATGAGGTGTTGTGCGTCAATTTGGGAAGGTGGCTATGCACGAACGAAAGCCTTTTTGTTTTCATAAGAGCCTAGAGGAAATAAAGAAAAACTAATAAAACGCAAACAAAAAGGCGCTTATGAATAGTGGAATAGAGCCCCGGGTTCGTTGTCACCTTGTTCACTTTCTGGCTGCCTTTTTTTATTTCTTTCTCGCTACTGACGTAAACTTGGTAGGGTTGTTAGACTAGGAAAACGTCATTTTTAGGTGTATATAATACGTTTTTACGACTTCCGGTTTCACCGGAAATGACTGAAACTTTTGATTTTTAAATGGGACACCCTGTATATTTTTTTCGGATTCTCCAGATTATTTTTAGATGGAATAAAATATTAAAAAAAATTGGTCAAATTTTATTTTAAAATTTATTTTTTATTTTTCCTCTAGAGTGCCGTAATCATTCCAAAATCACTCCTTATACTTTACATACTTTTAGAAAAATACGAAATCAATTTTATCTTTTTAAATTTTTTTGCTAGAGGACTCTAGGGTTTATTTTTTTAGTTTTTTCCCCTAGCTCAAAAACCAAAATAGAACTATATCACATAATTTTCTTTAAAAAAGCATTTAATATGTAGGTAAATAATCTTTTTAATGCTAAATGGCGTACATTGCAATTCATCGTAGTTGCCATGAAAACAAAAACTAATAAAATATGTTGTAAACAATTGCTTCCGTTTCGTTAAAAGTTTAAAAGATTAGAACATTGGTTTGTGTTTATGCATCTAATTTTTTGTTGTTAATACCAAATTTATTCTGAAATTATTTTAACATCGTAAAATTTGTTTTAGAAATATGGAATTTCGACTAAAAATGATCTGGAAAATCAAAAAATCAAAATTTACAGGGTGTCCCATTTAAAAACCAAAAGTTACAGTCATTTCCGGTGAAAGCGGAAGTCGTAAAAGACTAACATGAACACCTAAAAATTACTTTTTGTTAGTCTAGCAACCCTATTAAGTTTCGGCAGTATCGATACAGAAATAAAAAAATGGTAGCTGGAATAAGTATGTAATAACTTTACATTTATTTTTCATCGCTGCAAAAATTATAGGATTTTTAAATTATTTTATCTTAAAACTAAGGCATAGGACCCACACCAAATATATACAAATTGCTATTGGACTTAAGAGGATAATTTTGGTACAAAAAAAAATATGTTTTTTAAAATTTGCGAAAAAAAGCTAATTTTTGGTTAGCGCCCCAGAGAAAATGAAAACCATGAAAACAAAAAAGGAAATTTTCCATTTATATTTTTTTCATAAATTTGATCAATGACAAATTTTAAATTTCGCAAAAATATCTGCCTTTTTGTTGTAACTAGAGGCATCTGAAAGTGTTGCATAAAAAAATTGAAGAGTGGCTATTTTTTTTTAATATAGATAATTTGATAATTTAATATTTGTCGATAAAATTTAATCAAATTGCTTGTATGTTCTAGGTATGGGTCCCATGTCTAATTTTTTAAATAAAACAAAAATTAAAATCCCAGTTGCGCGGCTGGTGAAAACAAAAATAAATGTTAGCTTAGGGGGTATTCTAGTCTAAACATTAAAAAAATTCGAGTTTTTTTTTAATTTGGTAGTTTATGTATTCAATAGTATCTTCCCTTAAAGAATTTTTTTCAAATTAAAATTAATTTCTAAGTTTCAGCCGTTCTAGTGACGTGGCAACCATGACCGGTTTGAGCGGACGACTCTAATAATAGGTGATTAGACGGCGGGCTACCTGTATGAATAAATCTCTCTTTTCTTCTTTATAGAATGCTTTTAGTACATTTAAAATTAATATTCTTTAAATATCTCTTTATCACATGAATCAACAAAAACTAAAAAATTTGAATTTGTTGTATTTTTTTAAAAATCAAGAAAGTTTAAAATTTGGTGATTAAATCGACTTCTATTTTCGAATAGCCGCCATTTCATGCATATTTTTTAGTTTTGTTGATTTATGCGATAACGGCATTTATATTAATCAAGATTCTGTCAACTTTTTTATTTTTTAAATTGCCAGAGTAGAAATTAGGGCCATGAGGACATGGCATTTTTTCTCCCCCTTCAAGGACGCATAAGTTCATAAATATTTGTGTTTCCTTTTTAAAATTTATTTTGTGTAATCTTTATTTAAAAATAAGGAAGCAATAAAAATGGATAGCAAAAAGCAATGACTTTTTTATTAATTGGCATGAAATGCACAAAATTTGGGCCTTTTGGGTAGAATACCCTCTTCATAATATTATTGCATACTTTATTGTGCCAATGCACACAAAGTTAATATCCATCTTTGTTTGGGTACCTAAGTTTATAAAAATTCAAAATACCCTAGCGAAAATATTAAAGGATACAAAAAAACTCCCAATTTTGTGACATTTTTCAAGGGGCTATATGTCGCTTAAAAATTATCATACTAAAATTTAAAAAAAATCACTTTAAAGCTTAAACTTTCTAGTTTTAAGATCCTACAGTGAAAAATTTTTTTAAGCAATGTCTACCGCGCAATCCTATTGAATACCAAAATAATTTCTTTAGAAAGTTTTTTGTTTTTTTTTCATTTACAAACTTGAAGAAAAAAATTCTACCTAACCACTATATTGCTCCGATAACTTATTCATTCAGCTTAAAAAAAAAAAACATTTTTTTTCAAAAACCAAAGCCGATTATCATAGAGTATTTATTTAAGATTTTTAAACCCTCCTTAATTTTTTGTGCCATCAGCGGTTGCTAAGATATTAATGGTGAAAGACAAAATCCAAGTTTTTAGACCAAAAAAGAACCAATTGCGCGGTAGACGTTGCTTAAAAAATTGTTTTTGTAGGATCTTAAAATTAGAATCTTTAAGCTTTAATTTTTTTATTTTTTTTTATTTTAGCACGATAATTTTTAACTGAAATATAGCCACTTGAAAAACCTCAAAAAATTTGGAGTTTTTGTATCCTTTTTCCGCAAGCGTACATTTGCATTAATTTTTCCAACATAAATGCTTACTAACAATTAAATAGCTATTTTTCTAGAGCTAATGGCTTTCGCACTCATGGCCAACTCGGGCAAAAATGACCCACCACGATTTTTTACTTAAAAATAAACAAAAATCTATAAAGTGTTCTACATTATTTTAACGAAAAAAGTTTTTTAAAAAAGCGGAAAAAAGGCAAAAACCGTTGGATAGCACCTGCAACTTTCCTTATTTAACCTTTTTTCTATCTCTTATAGTTTCCCATACATTTCGGACAAATTACGGACACACACACGGTCATTAAAAAAAAATGCTATCGTAAAACGAAACTAGAACTAACTAGAAACATGTTCGTTTTTTAATCAATAACAATCAAAATAAAAAAATGGTGGTGCAAGACAGTTTTTCATTTACCCTATATATTCAACCGTGAAAATTTTTACTATATCTATTCCCTAAAAGTATACGACATTTTGTTGTATACTTTTATATACATGTGTGGAAAATCTTTATTCGCCCTTTGCAATTATCCAAGTGGAATAGAGAGCACAAACAGTATTACTCAATCACATAAGTTCGACTGAAACAGACGATGCGATGAGAATGCGATAAGAATGCAATGTTGTCTATTGCACAAATTTTTCCCCCTTCTCTTTGCTTACATCCAAACGTACTCCCCTATCAGGACACAGGCGCACTATGGGATAAAAATTAAATTTTTGGCCAAAATTCTGAAACTTACCAATCTAATTTAAAAGGAGGTGGCTCTTTACTGGATTTTTTTTAAATATAATGCTATATTCCAGATGGTTTTTGGGGAACAAAAACTTATTGCATATAATTTTATGTATAATGTCAGATGTAAACGTACCATTTCTTTTACTTACTTTTTTTTATTTAAATTCTCGATTTTTACGAAAACTTTTCTTTTAGTTCTTAATTTCTTTGGCGTAGAAAATAAATATTTTGCAAATTAAAAGGCGGCCCTCAAATGTGACCTTACATAACATACTCATAAATTTACGCCCTCACTTCATTTACATCATTATTATTTATTGTACAAAATGAACTAAAATATCAGCATGTTTGGTTAATTCGGTAGTTTTCCAATCAGTAATCGGATGATTATTATCTCATATGATATACATTTTTAGCAAGACAATATTTCAATCTGTTATTAAATTCGGTTCTTAAGCATTTGAGGTGATGCATATGACCGGGCCGGCCTACCGGGTGGTGCAAGTGGTGCAAGGTACTAGGGCACAATACTGCAGGGGTAGAAATTTTGAAAAAAGGCGGAAATGCAGCAGTATTACAGACTTGTCGTTCCTCAGTTAATGGAGGTGCAAGTGGCACCTCATCATTAAACATGCACTTCCTACAATTTCGTTAACAGCCGATGGTTTTAATCTTTTAAAATAATTTTAAAAATTGTACTTTTTACTGGTACAGGCCCTCCTTTAAATAATGCAAACCTCCTAATTCTTTCTTCTACTGAATTACCAGCATAGTACGACTTAATAATTTGTACTCTTTGTCAACGATATTGACCAAAACTTAAATTTTTTAATTTAGCAGCAGTTTGCAATACAGCAAACGGTTTGCCAGTAAAAATAAATTACAAAGGATCCGTTCCAAAAAATTTTTGTCGACAAATCTAGTTTAAAAATATTTAATATTTTTATTTTTTCTAAAAGTTCCTAAATTTTAAAAATTAAATATGCATTATACAATTACATTCTTCACAAAAATAAAGTAAAAAAGTTTGATAACATTTTTATTAATACTATTATTTTAATTTTACCCTGAAATTTAGGGCAAGTCGGCAACCCTGTACTCGACTGCTTAGCAGAGCAGACGCGCCAGTGTGGATTTCGTCATATTGGCGAAGAGAAGGGAGACTACTAAATCACATGAGTTCGACTGAAACAGAATAAGATACAGACATTTTCCCCACCGGTTCTCTTTGCTTTCTCCTTCACCACTAACAGCAGCACCAACCCGCTTGCTTTGTATCGAGCACGGAGCACGCAGTTGCTTGTGTGCAGGCATGGAGGGTGTTACTGCTTCATATATTTTGATACATGTGTTTACGTAAATACTAAATATTTTGGTATTTGATGAATTTATTGCTTTAAATGCATCAAATACCGCTATTTTTAAAAATATTTTTTTTTTTTGCCGTTTAGGGCTACACAAAACTAAAGCATTTTCAAACGAAAAAAATAAACAAATAATTCTAAAAATAGAAAAATAATTAAAAAAAAGAACATAAAAGTATTTCCAACGAAATTTCTTATAAAAACTTGAAAACTTTTTAAAATCTTAGTTTATAAACTTCTCAAAAAAACCACCATTTTGTGCAAGACAATATCCCAATATATATATTAAATTCGGTTCTTGTGATTTCAAGTATTTTAGGTGTTATGCCTATAAGAACCTGGCTAATTTTTGGCAGAGTTCATCTAAGTCATTTGCACGTTTATGACGATGCCCATAAATTTGCTTAACATGTCCCTAAAGAAAAAAATCAGTTGGTGCCAGATCCGGTAATGTAGAAGGTCATTTCAAACTTACTTATAATTTTCAAAGTTGTACTTCTAACTGGCACAGGACCTCCTTTAAATAAAAATACAAATCTCCCGAATATTTCTTCCGCTGAATTACCAGCATAATACCTCTTAATAATTGGATACCTTTGTTCAACGGTATAAACCAACATTTTAAAAAGAAATTGCAGCAGTTTGCAACACCCTAATCAGCTTGCAAATAAACTCTCTCCAAATGCTTCGTGCGTCGTGCCGGTTTTAGTTTCCATCTCTCACTACTGCAGGAAAGGGTGGGGGTGCGAGTAAGGCGTATACATACATATGGCATCATTGCATTTAAAAAATCGGGGAGTATCTTATTTTCTGTTACTCTCTATCTTAAGGCAAGATCGATTTCTCTTTTTTCCACTTGTTAATCCCAATGATTCGATAACGATTTTCCAGACCTGTATATATATATATATATATATATATATATATATATATATATATAAATAAAATAAACTTACAGTCATCACCAATGTCAGCAGATCTTGTTTTCTTTGTATCACTGCTAAAATAAGTCTCTTGAGTTTTTAGGTAAGTCCCAGATCGTTGCTCTTGATATATTAAAAGCTTTTGACCAGGTCTGCCATGCCGCGCTTCTTAATAAACTTCACTCCTATGGCCTCTCAACTAAACTCGGTACTTGGCTCTCTAGTTCTGGTTTTGCTTTTTTGACGTATATCAGTTATAGCCACCCTTTAAGCTTTCACCGAGTAAATGCTAGAGAGTCTTAGGGCTCAGCACTGACACCAACATTGTTTCTTTTTCACATCAACAACCTTCTCTCATCCTCAACTAATTCCATTTATAGTATTGCCGACGATAGTACCCTTCACTCCAGTTTTCAAATCCCTAAACCAATCCCTAAACACAATATGATTCTTGTCGCAAAAAGAGTCATTAAATACTCATACAAATCATTTTCTCTTATGAGCGGCCAAGTTTTGCAGAGCAAAGACACCTTTAATCTTGTGGGCATCACATTTAAGAATAACTTTAACTGGCATAAACACATTGTATCTACAGTATGTCCACGGATGGACTTTACAATGGGACAAATGAAAACAAAATTTAAATCTTTAAGAAAGTGGTATATGGCAACTCCTTTTGCTTTTTAAAAAACAAGAATTACGTTCAAAAATTTGTTTTGTTTTCTACAGGGTCTTTAAAAAGTACAAAAATGTGAAAATTGACCAAGAGAATACTGCCTTTATTTTTAATAATTTAGCAAAGCGTCAATTAAATAAATAAAGTTTTTAGAATCGAATAAGACCGATCTGGCGTCATCCACAACCCTAAGTATTTTTTATTTTATTTAAAGAAGAGCTGTTTGCATCATTAATGCCCTATTACTTACAGAAGTGCTTTTTTCTTTTACTTTAATGTTGCCGCCACACATTGGGCGAACGTATGGCCGAACTATTTGTCGAAACATTAGGCAAACTATTTGTAACCAAGCGGACTCGAAAAAGTTGGCCAATCAAGACGAATGTAGACAAACTACCCGTCTACACAATGGTTGTTTGCCAAAGTTTGTCGTAGTTGGCCCAATGTCTGGCGGCGGCATCATACAAAAAAATTAGCATCACAATGATAAGATAGACGTGTCCGAGCATTTTTTTAAAAAACGAACTCATATATTTTAAATGAATTTGTTGTTGTTTGTTTGTTGAAAGTTTTACTAGGTTTGTTTTAGCAGGCTGTTAGAAATGTTTGCAACCATTGGGATCATAAACACGTGAAATTTGTTGTTCCAGCAGTGCCATTTAAGGGCCATGTTTGTAACATTATACAATTGTTTGCTGTTCCAGCAGTAGTTTTAAGATGTTGGAAACATGTTGAAAACTGTTTAAAAATTTCACAAACTTTCCTTAAACATTACTGCTCTATGTTGTTTAATTTTAGAAATACCTTCAGATTTTATATTTTTGTGTACGTAATAAAAACATTATAACACAATTACAATTATTAAAAAGTTGTTTGACGACTTAGGATCTGATATAAATTCGCTAAATAAAAATTGATGGTTCATACATATAAGCTCTTTGTAGTTTTGTATCCGGTTCTTAGTTAAAAATAAAACCCTTTGTAAGATATTTTTAAAAAACTAACACAACCTTTAAAAATATTTGTTTTGAATAATTTTTTTGATCTTCTTATCATAAATAAAAACTGTTTAAAATTTAACAATTTTTAAGAAAGTCTATCATAACCTTTAATATCAAAAGACGAAGCGAAAAGTAAGATATGGTCTCCATATAACCAGAACCTAGATCATAAATTGATAATTAAATGATGATTGAACCGTGTGGCCTGTGTATTTACGAAGGTCAAGAGTATAGATACATGCGAGTCGCTTGGCAATGGGTACCGTCTTGCATATTAATTATGGACCACTTTTTTGCGTGTAAATAGGTCGCGTCTGCTATATAAAAACTTTTTTTTGGGCACCGGGCATATATAAAAAAAAGTTTCTGTTCACGGTTAATCCGATTTTTAAATTAGTTTTGGCCGTACATCCTCCAGTGTTAAGTAAATTGCAAAAAAACGTATAGTAAAGATAGTATTTAAACAAAGGTATTGCCATAGGGTTGCCTAACGAAATTTGGTCAAGGCCATGACCAATAAAAAAAAGTAAGTTTTAAAATTTTTAGGTGACCCTGTATATTGTTAATTTTTAATTTTTTTATTCTACATGACAAAAGTAAAATATTAGTATTTTTTCGATTATCTAAATGAAGCTGTGGTAAATTTTAAAATTTTAAACCTTAAAAAATGTTTGGTACATTCAGTATTATTTAAAAATATATATTTTAATAACTAGCATGCGTACGTATTTAAAAATATAGGGGTTGCATTATAAAAGGTATGTCAAAATTATGAGGTTAGTTTTTTAAATTAAAACTGGCCTTAACCTAATTTTTTTAGGCAACCGTATGGCGATACCTTTGTTTAAATACTATCTTTAATATAAAACAGTTTTTATCCGGAAAACATATGGATGAAGGTCGCCTCCTACTCGGATTTCGTACTATAAGAAATAGCGAAAATTTTTACAAATTTTTACGGTTTTTTGCAATTTACTTAAAATTGGGGAGCTGTACGGCCTTAACTGACTTGAAATTCGGATTCAGAGGGTCGAATAACATTCCGTCGGTCACGTCCGGTGCACATCAAACTTTTTTTTGTGGTGCCGGTGTTATAATTAGAACTATTTAATACTTTCAGAATCCCAGGCTCTAACTGATAAAACAAGAATGGAAATGGTAGATAACATTAAGTTTTCAATAGTACTAGTTTTGTAGACTTCCATTGTCTTTATTTTTAACTGATACAGGACATTTCAGATATTTACTATCTCCAACCGTTGAAGTGATAAGTTGAAAACGGGTAAAGTGACGAAAGTAGTATTACTTAATAATGGTATATTTTAATTTGAAAGTTTAAGTAATTAAAAAAGGTTTATTTATTCTAAAACACAGTACTGGGGTTGATAATTTGTGATGGTTTTTAGTAAAAATAAATATAATATAATATAAATATTCGACGTAAATGTGGCATAATATTTTTGGAAAAGGTAATGCGAGTAAATTTAAAATATATGGATATTTTTATCTATCCCAACCTAAGAATTAAAATTTATGTATATATATGTATATATATATATATATATATATATATATATATATATATATATATATATATATATATATATATATATATATATATATTTTTTTTTTTTAATTAAATATTTTTGCCTATGCTAGCAAAATATTTAGGGGCGTAGCTATCACCGTATCAGCCGTATGATACGGTGCCCCCAAGCTATAGGGGCCCCCAAATGTTTGTAAGCAATGTTTTTGGAAAGTGAGGCCAATTTTTTTGCAGTTCAAAATTTTTTTCGGGGCCCCCTAACTTATTGTGATACGGGTCCCCTTTAAGGCACGCTACGCCACTGAAAATAATAGATAAAAGAATGTAATTTAATAGACAACGTATAAGTTCATAGCAAATTATAATGGTAGCAGGTTAATGTAATAGTAAACTTTAAATTTTTAAAAGTTACTTTATACAAATCTTTTCACATTGTGTTTATCCTTGCAATATTAATGAGTTTCTGATTTTACAAAAAATGGTCTATTAAGTTGATTATTCATTTTTTTGTACACATTTTTTGTTTATTAGCATAAGACGTATTTCCAAAATTAGTAATTTTTAAAAGTTAAACGCCTTTGTTTTGGATAAAAAAATAATTTTAATTAAGCTATTTAAATTAATACGGTCATACATACACTATACCATATATTAAAGCAATACAATACAATAAATTTGTGTAATCGGATACATCTAACCTATCATTATCATCAGTATGAATCTGACTAAAAGCATTTCGGAGTCAGTTAAGTTAGGCTTAGTTTGGAAAAATATAATTCTGTTCGGTATCTTTCATATAATAGGACTATGTGGAATTTATGTTATACTTAAGGGATATCCAAAAACTACACAATCATATTTAGTAAGTTATTTTTTTTCATAGTATATTTGTTTTCTGGAAATATAACTTTAAACAAAATTTTGCATGGCTTTGCTCCAGAATAAAGCAACTTTACATTATATATATTGTAAAGGGCTATTTTGACTTTGCAATAATATAATTAAAAAAGTGGTCTTAATTTTTATTATAATATTGCAAGGGCAGAATAGCCCTTCCTAATATATAAAAGTTTAGGTTTTTAAAATATTTATTAAATATCTTTATTCTGAAGAAAAGCCTAACAATATGTGGTATTTTATTATTTGGCACATTTTTATTAAGGCAATATAAAAGCTCTAAAAATTTAGAATACAAGGCAAAAAAACAGAGCAAAGTGATTATTATTTTATTATATTATCTACATACATCGATATGGTTTTCTTTGTTAGGAATAAGCTAAAAATTAAAATTATCTTGTAATTATTAATTAAAAGGTATATTAAAAGACAATATCAAAACAAAATATTACAATAATTATGACAACGTATAATATACAGTGTGTCCACGAATGTACTTAACTGAACCTGTATTTTTTTATTTTCAATATTTAAAAAAATCGTTATATCGTTGGTTTGCATTTTCCGACATGCTAAAGGTTATAATCGAAAATGCCCTATGGTATACAGGGTGCCTAAAAAACGCAAAAATATTATTTTGAAAAAAAAATAAAAAAGTATTTTTAATAATGCTTGGTTAAAAGCATAAAAAATATTTAAAAAAGTCCATAATTTTTCCTTAATATTTATCATTACTTGTGGTGTAAACTAAAATAATTATTTTTTTATTAATTTAAATTTCTTTATGCATACCATATCAATAATTAAAGTATATTATGTAAGTAGTAACACAACAAGTAACAATTTTTTCTTTCCAAAATGGCATTATTGTAATTTTAAATCTTTCTTTATATTATAGGATGACTTTTTTAATGCTTTTATTCCAATTTTTTTTGACTTAAGTATTTTAATTTATTTATTTTTTTTTTGTAACATTCCCCTTATTTTTCTTAAGCAACCATAACGACTAGCAAAAAACTACATTATTTACTTTTAATCATTTTTTTTACGCTTTTCGGTTAGATAGTCTTAAAAATATGTTTTTCTGATTTTTATTTTATTTTTTATAGTAAAATTTTCGCGATTTTAAACCACCCTGTATATCCTACGACCAATTTTATTACAGCCTTTAGCATTTCAGAAAAAGCAAAAAGTTTTATGAAAAATAGGGTTTAATTTAATTGATGGCTGATAATACAGGGTATGATTCCTAAGCTTATTTAAGAAAGAAAAGTTCATATGAATATATGGCCTAAACGTCTTAACTTTTTAGATACAGGGTATTAAAATTAAAAAAAAAACAAAAAATTTTACTTAGTTTACTAAAAACTATTATACTAAATATAAACCTAATTTAAATAACTTTTTATTATTTTTGTTACAATTGCTAAATATAAAACCTAATTTTTTATAGAAAAGATCTCGCAATGCTTCTTTTATGGTCTAAAAATGTACAATTAAGTGAATTTTATTTGTTTTCTCTTAAACTAAACAAGATACGAAAAAAATTAGGAAACATAAAAGCAGTATTATTATTTGCTTAATCTAAAGAAAGCACAAAAATGTTATACACATTTACAAAATCAGTAGCGTACCGTTTTTTTGTTGGAAATATTTCTTCAGTTGCCTCTCGAGACGCCACTGGACTTACTAAATTTAATTAAGTTACCTCCTTAATGTTATTAATATTATTTCCATATAAAAACAAAATTGGGCAAAGAATAGCTGGGATATTTAAGAAAATATTTTTTTGAAATTTTAACACTTCCTATCTTAAAAGTTAAGAGGTTTAGGACATATGTATATATGAACTTTTCTTTCTTAAATAAGCTAAGGAATCATACCCTGTATTTTTAGCGGTCAATTAAATTACACCCTGTATATATCCGTGGATACACTGTATAGCTAACTTTTTAAAAATAGGATGCGTTATTGTTTAGGAATTTAAAAAATTAATTTTTTTACTTATTTGGTAATAAGGAATAACAAATAAAATATATATAAATAATGATAAGTAAAGTTTAAAACTAAATATAAAACGTTTTTAATTAATTTAAGCTTTATTTAATCAAGCCTCTAATCTTTGATTTTGTTAAAATAAAACACTTTTAAAAAAAAATTACCTATATTTAAAACGTGTGACATATCTTTGGCTAACAATGTACCTCCTTTAGACTTGTAAACAAAACTGATATTATGAAATACCTATGAATTTTTAAATTTTACAACATCTGTTTTAATTTAATTTAATTTTATTTTTATCATTTAATACGAGCGTGTTTTCTTTTAGGCGATTGTTTAGAATATACTTTATGTTTATAATTTTAATAATTTCCTTAAATTTCAAAAAGACAGCTTATAAGCCAAATTGTAAAATTTTATACTTATTCTTGAAATTAATATACTGCTTAAGCAAGCAGTTTTGGTACATCGGCAAGTATTAGAATAACAAAACAAGCAGTATTAGTCACGCATGTTTACATGCCGGGATTTAGTTAGATTGTCTTTTTTCCTCACCTTGCCTTTGTCACAGCCCTTTGTGTTATGTTACTTAGCTCAACTTTTATATTTTTTTAATGTGGTATAAGCAAATTCATTTTTTTCTAAAAACAGTTCCTATGTTCTAAAATTATTTATTTAAAAGTCCTTCCTGATCTGACCTATACCATGTTCAGCCACTTAAAAAGCTTTAAAGGCTAGTTTCGCCAATGCGTCAAGCGTATAGAATACTAACAGGTAGAAATAAGGCAAAGAATACCGGCATGTAAATATTTCCTGATAGGGTGGCTCATCGGTCCTGGTTTGTTGGTGTTTAAATTGCCAATAAACCTTTTGAAATGGTTGAACGTGTATATACTGTAAGTTCTGTACCAAAGTTTAATTTGAATAAAGGAAATAAATCGGGGCTTTCGTTAGGGTGTTTATCAAAATCATTCCCCCATAATAAACCACCGGCATTTATTATAATATTTATTAAAACTACATACTTATTAATTTAAAATTTTAATACTCACTGGCGACACGCTCGTTTTTGTAAAATCTGTTTGTCAGTGCATGCTCCCAACATGTGTAAAAGCGATGAAAGACTATGAAGTTTGACTCATAGTGGCTTTAGCAGGTACCAGGTACCAAGGATTATTGAATTAAAACCTAACTTTCGTTTTTTAAGCTAAATTTTAAATAAGTTTCTTGACTAGCTATAAGAACAAATATCCTTAGTCGCCAGACAGTTTTAAAAGTTCTAACCGCTTGGTTAACAAACATTTTGGGTGGCCCAATGGTCCGAGATAGTCCAATATTTCTGATATTTAACAAAATATAACCAAAAGTTCTTTATAGGAATTAAAGGGTTTTTAAATAGGCATGTCCTAAAAATATTTTGGTGCATACAGAGTGTCCCAAGAATAATTTTATAAAAAAAAACTTTCTTGTCTAGTGTCAGTTATTACGACGTTTGTTACATTCATACTTTTTTTAATTTCTATATAATGACCAACCGAACATAAAATCGTATACCTCCTCATCACAGTATATTTACCAGGATTCATCACAGACTACGCCAATATGGAACTTTAAAAAAAGGTAGTTTTAACACCGGCTGATATTTTGTAGAAGAACAATAAATTAGAAATACCCGTCCTAAATATTATTAAAGCTTAACTTCAGACAAGTACTAGGAAGATTGTCGATGCATTAAATATTAATGTTCAGGGTGGGCCAAAAGTAGGTAACCCATTTAAGTGTTTCTCCTATTTGTCGTTCCTTTTAAATTGTTTTAATTTTGTCGAAGGATTGTAAAGAACACTTGGAAAATTTATAATGGACCACCTGTCAGTTTTGCAAAGAACAAAAATTGTCGAATTTTATTTTCTAAATCACAAATCAATAATTTTTACCGAGCGTCGATACCGTGCACATTTAGATACAAGGGATGCGCCTACTTAAAAAAAATATTTCGTGCTATTTTGTGCATTGGGGAGTACTTAGCCGCTCAACCGGTGGGTAAGCGAAGTGTCAGCTTACCCAGCGGGGCTAAATACTCCTGAATGCACCCTCTGTCATTAAGTTTTGAGAAACGGGAAGCGTGAAAGATCGCTTTAAAACAAGTATACCACGTTCAGAATTTAGAGAATATCGAGCGATTAAGAGAGAGTGTCAATGATGGTCACTTAACTTTAACTAGAAGACTATCAAACGAACTGGCTTTTGCATAGCTCGACTTAACGGCGTCCGATGTCTTTCTCTGGGGCAACATAAAAGAAAAAGTACAAAAATAATTCGCGGACACTTAAGGAACTAAAAGCCAATGGATGTACAAAGAAGAAGAAGGCAGACATCTACGAGACAATATTTTTCACACATAAATCTCTAAGAAATATACTTTTTGTTATTGTTTGATTTTTTTACTTAACCTTTTACATAGAGTACCTATTTAAAAAATAATTTGGTTACCTACTTTTGGCTCACTATGTTATTTACTGTATGGAGGATATTAAAAGATCAAAAATACTATCCATCCAAGAGGGTTTAGCTCTATAACTAAGAGTTTTAAATAAAAGTTCATTTAGTTGTAAAATTTTTTTATTTTTGAATTGATAGGTGATAATTCCATAGTAGAGTGACAATTTTATTGTACGTATTTAATAAAAAATGCCATGTAGCACAACAATAAATTCCAGCCATCGAAACAAACCACTTAAGGTAAATAAACGCGGATAGTATAGTTTGAAAGTTATTTTTAATAAGTCGCATTGCTTCATTTGAGAAACGAAAAATAAATACCCAAATAACACCAAGGAACAAGTTTATATAAAACCAGTTTATGGAATTTTGTATGGTAAGAAACCATAAATTGTAATAGCAAACTACGGTATGAGACTAAAAATAAAATTAAAGAATTGGTCTCGCAACCTGAACCAATAAAACGCAACGAATATAAAGAGATCACCGTCAAAAACATCTAGAACATTAGAGCAAATTAATCATGGCTAAGTATATGAAATATATATTAATGTTGAGACTTCTTAAGATATTGCTTTTAAACAGACAAGAGATGCGAAAAGTTCAATACGAAAACTGCTGCAGGTTGTTAAAAACACACAAAAAGTAAGTTACACGGACTTAAAGTAGGGAACATTTCATAAATTGGTGCAATATTACTAAACGCAACACTATCATTTCAAATTCGGTATCGATTCGTAAAGATATATTTATATTTTATATTTTCTTTATGAAGTTGAAACGTGGACCTTGGGAGTAAAATCTATGAGACGTTTGGAGGCATTTGACATGTGGGTCTATTGAAGACTTCTAAGAATGTCATGGACGGAACATATTTTGAATGAAACAGTTCTTTTGGGTAAAGATAGAAAGCTACTAGGAAAAATTAAAAAGCGCAAAACTAGGTATCTGGATTATATACAGGGTGTTTCTAAACAAATGCGAAAAATTTAAGGAGGTGACTACTTGATCAAAATAAAGGGTAGTTTGCTTAATCAATATAGCGTCAAAAATCAACCATTAGGAAGTTTTCGCAAAAATATTTAATAGAATAATATCGGTTCTTTTTGCTTTAAAACAAAATAAGTATTGCAATAAAACAACCAAGCATTGTCAAATAAAGATATATTACAAATGCCTTATTAGGTGATAGCAGATAAATAGATTTTTTAAAACAATTTACCGTTTTCGGCACGTTATGATTTATATTTTATTTTTTTATTTGAAATTGGTTAGTTAAAAAAAATACAAATGTTGATTTTTTTCAATAAAATAAAAAGTTCATCCAATTTTCCATTTTTAAGGTTATTGCGTAAGTGTCTCGTTAGATTTGGTTAGCAAGAACGATAAAGATAGTTTATTTTCGCCACATCTATTAATTTTAAGAGGGTAAAAAAAAATTGAAAAGGGTATTTTTGTAATAGCAATACTTTATTACCATTTCATAGTTTTTGTTTTTGATATAAGAAATAAAACGTTATTTTTCGCCATTTTTGTACCGCGATATCTCCCTAATGGTTGACTTTTGACCTTATGTGTATAAAGCAAACTACCCTTTATTTTGGCAAGGAATCACCTCCTAAAATGTTTTGCATATGTTTAGAGATGTAATTTAATTGATGGGTAAAAATACAGAATATGATTTCTTAGCCCATTTTAGAAAGAAAAATTTATATTAACGTATCTCCTAAACCTCTTTTGAGCTACAATGTGTTAAAGTTTAAGAAAAAATCGTATTCTTATCATAATTTTAAATTTGTGCGAGATAATTTTATTAAATTTGGCACGCACCTACTCAGCACCAATGGGCATTTTTTAATGTGAAAGATTTTTAATTATTTCTACCAGTGGCATCCGTACAGGATGTAGGTGCGTGCCAAATTTCAATAAAATATCTCCATTAGTTTTAAAGTTATGATAAGAATACGATTTTTTTCTTAAAACTTTTATGCCCTGTAGCTTAAAAGTTAAAGGTTTGGGACATATGGTAATCTAAACTTTTTTTCTAAAATAGGCTAAGCAATCATATCCCGTATTTTTAGCAATCAATTAAATTGTACCCTGTATAGAGGAAGAAACTACGAGTTTTGAAGACTGATAATGGAGGGAAAAATAGAAAAAGAGAAGCATAGGAAAAGAGAAGCATAGGAAAAAGAAAGTGTTCATGGTTAAAGAACATCCGAGAATGGATGTGATATTGCACCTTCTTTTTCTTAGCATGCCATCTTTATTACTAAAGGTCAGCAGCAATTTCGGCAAATTGTTGTCGGTCTTGTTCTGCTTGCAATAGCGAGGAAGTGTTAGTTGTTATTTATTTAAAAATATAATGAATCAAATTATAAAACAGAAGAAATAAGTAAATAAAATGTAAAGTATAATTATTAATTAATAAATCTAAAGTGAAAAATGATCTTTTAAAATTAATAGAATAACATTAAATATTTCGTTTTCTAGGTACTTTACTGGTGTACTAATTTGGTACGCCACTGGTAGCTTTATTTTAAAAGATAATAGTCTAAATGATAACTTTGTGGTTTGTCGTTTATGTTGTTTATTTTTTTTGTTAATGGTTTGAAAGATATATGGTAAAAAGTGCCGTATGGATACTCCCCTTCGGCTTTTTTTTGTTGTAGAGTCTTACCAAAAAAACAAAAATATTATTTTTATTATTACTATTATGCGCAATAAGGTAATATTACCAATTAATATAACTAAAGTGAGAAATATTCTGAAAAAATAAAATAAAAGTATAACATTAAAAATTTCTATTTTTAACTACCTACTATACTGGTGTAGTGCTACGTTTGTACGCCACTGGTAGCTTTAATTTAAAAGAAAATAGTATAATGTTATACACCATTCGATAGTGAAAACTTTGGCCTTAATTTTTGTGTCTTATATTTTTTTGTTTGGTAGACGGTTTGCAAGATATATCGTAAAAAATGCCTTGTGGATGCTCCCCTCCAACTTTTTTATATTGGAGATTCTTATGTAATAAACAAAAATACAATTTTAATTATTACTATTTTGCAGAATTTTGTGCTCTGTCTAACGACACTAAAATCAGTTTTTTATCATTTACCGTTTAAAAGATATTAGAAAAAAACAATATCAATCCCTTAAGCAACTTTGAGGGGGGTGGGGGTGCCAGCAGGACTTTTTGAGATGGGTCTGTTCAAAAATCTACTAATGTTGACATACTTTATTTACTCTACAAAGCATTTGCTTCTACTCAAAAACCGAAGTATCGGAACTTTAAGTCACTAAGCTATAATTACAAAAATACATAGTAATTGATTATGACAACAGAATTTTTTAAATAATGCAAAACATTTTTTGGGTTGTTGTTTTTTTAATTTTTAAAAGAATAAACTATAGGTAAACTCCATTTAATAACCTAATGATTATAAATATAATTTAAATGTATAAAAATACTAAAATTAAATAAATAATATACAAGGTGTCCCATTAAATAAAAGCTTGTGTGTATGACTATGGTTACCATAATTTCTTTAGTCAAATTAAAATGAGACAAATAACTTCGTTTTCTCATTAATGCATTTATTGATATTTCGACTGCTTGCTACATTTTAAAACCGAAAATTTAGCAAAGCTTCAGGACTGAAGTCAAAATGTCAATAAATACAGTGCTAGAAAATATAGCTATTTGTTTCTTTTTAATTTGAAATGTACTATCAGAAAGTAACAGACAACCTAATTCAGTAACTCTTTAATCAATATCGAAACACCTTTATTTCTGATATGTTAAGCGGGAGGGGGACCACTATTTTAAACCTAAATATTTTCCTAAAAAAATGGTTTATAAAAACAAAACGTAAACATAATTAATATGCACAATGTGTCACCTTAATTCTTTAGACTGTCTTCTTACCACGCATTGGCAAAAATGGACGGAGGTAAACGGGGCGCGAAAATATCTTACCTGCACGCCTGTAAGGTTACGTTTATATCATAGGTAAATGGGGCGCCAGCCCTTCCCGAGAGGGGGTGTGGGTCAGGGCAGGTAAGAATTCCTGTAATTGACACTAATAATTTGTATACCACTTAGTCAGTTCAGTTCTCATTGTAATAGTGAATTGATGTGCGAAAAGATTTCCACTAAAGATTTTAATAGTGAGAAAATGTCGGTATCAGTAATTGAAAGTGTGAGTGGAAAAGATTTAATAGCCTACAAAAATTTTACATTTTCAAAAGACAGTAAACAAAAGAATGTAAATATTTTTTGATGCAATAAATGTTTCGTAATTAATAAAATTTTTAAAAATAGACCAACATTTTATTTCGATACCTTTACTTTAAAGAAAACATTTGCGCCCCGTTTACCTATACGATTTTATCGACCCCAAGATCCCTGCGCCCCATTTACCTGTTCAATAAAACTTTTGCGAAGGTCTTGCGCCCCGTTTACGACCGACGGCAAAAATTACCCATAGAAGTGGAGCTACGTGACATGTAAACGTTTTATATATTTATTATTATATTAGTACCTGGACTTTTTACAATGGGCCGTTATCAAAACCAGTGTAGCCCCTTTATTATACTGCGCCGCTTTGTCCTACTAGTAGCGCAAAAGGCGCCGACAGGAGGGTGAATCACATTTTGGACTCTACGTGGACTTGATAACTTTTATGATTTTTATTAGTCGATTTCAACGAAATTTCATGTTATTGCCATAAACGACAACCTTTAGTTGTTGTTTAGTCTCTGTGTGGGGTGGTTGTCATTTTTCACAGCACACAGTTAACGCAAGTTAAAATAATGTCTGGTCTGAACCAAAAAAATCATTGAAGAATTTATTGAAATGTATAAATCTTATCCATGTCTATGGCAAATCAAAAACAAGGATTACCATGACCGAAATAAACGGGAAGCTGCTTATCAAGAACTTGTTAGAAAATTAAAGGTTGTTTTGTAAGATAATAAAATTGAAAGTTGAGATTATACTCCCAACTCGGACCTATACTTAAAAAGGTAAAAGTTGTTTTTTTTATTTATTTTTTTACCATAACTTTTTAGCCAACCAATAGCGGTTTTTTGTTTCAAATATATAAAAAAGTGTTTAAACGACAACAGATGGGGAAAGGTCGCTTCTTATTCGGATCTTTGACTAATTGCATATCACTATGTGAAAGTAATAACAGATTTTAAAGAAAATGATATGATATACAGGGTGGTTTAAAATCGCAAAAAAAATTAAAAAAAAATGAAAAATATATTTGGAAACAACTTAATACAAAAACATTAAAAAGTAAGTTTTATACATTTTTTTATCATTTATGATTACTCGGGAAAATTAAGTGTTAACTAAAATAAGCTTCACATATGCAAACATTATTAAGTTAAGTTAAAATGCATGTAAATATTATCCAAAGGGTAACGATTAACTTAACAAAAAATTAAAATTTCTATTACGTAATAGTATTTAAATAAGTAAGTACATACAAAAATATTCATAATAAATTTTTTTATATTGGCAAAATACCATTTTCGTAATTTTGGATCTCCCTGTATATCATAAGGCGGTTCTTTTTAACGCTTTTATTTTAAAAAATCTCTTTTCTTTCTACGTAATTGTAAAAAATATTTTTTTTTGTTCTTTTTACGTTAACTTTAAGTTATTCCAGAAACCATAATCAATGGAAATAAATTATTTTTAACTTTTAATTACGATTTTTTTATTTTTTTATTATTATTAATTACTATTAGAATAGTAGGTATCAAAAATATATTCTTTTTTTTTCAAAGTTATATTTCGCAATTTTAAACCACCTTGTATATCCTGCAGCGATTTTTTCTTTTCTTCAACACCGATATTTTCTTATTTAAAATATATGTTGTTTTATATATATATATATATATATATATATATATATATATCTTGTTTTTATATATATATATATATATATATATATATATATATATATATATATATATATATATATATATATATATATATATATATGTTAAAGCAAAAAGGAAAAAATTCCCCACTGTCTTGGTGTATAATACAAAATATTTTACTCCTTTAAAGACAGTTAAAAGAAAACGTCCTGCTTTTCTATGCTATCCACCACGGTCTGGGGAGAGAGTCGTGGTGGATAGCATAGAAAAGCAGGACGTTTTCTTTTAACTGTCTTTAAAGGAGTAAAATATTTTGTATTATATATATATATATATATATATATATATATATATATATATATATATATATATATATACTTTGTTTTATGATTCTTTGACCAAAAATTATAAATTTATAAGAGTAATTTTTCTTGGATTTAGGTCAGTTAAATAAATATTAAAATGGTTAAATTGTCATGTTTTTTATTTATTTTTTTAGGCAAAATTTTACTTTTAACATTACAACAACTTATGACATTTTAACCATTTTAATATTTATTTAACTGACCTGAATCCAAGAAAATTACTCTTATATATATATATATATATATATATATATATATATATATATATATATATATATATATATATATATATATATATATATAGGTAATGTCGAAGGTCAAGAACGGACTATTAAATTAAATACCGAGTTATACTTTTCAAGAAGATAGTTATCTACAAGTTCCCTATTTACACTTTTTTTCTATTTCAAATATTAACTGAGCTACGGAAGAAAAAAAGTGGACCAAACGGTTTTTTGGAAACATCTAGTAAGCCATGATTATTCTTAACGAAATAAAAAGTGATTTAAACTAAGCACTAAAAAATACAGTTCTTTTCCCATTTATCCATCTCTGTAGCGGAAGCGGTTTTTAAGATCACTGTGCTAAACATCGAAAATAGTATACCCTGTATAATACATTTTATCAAAAAGGAAAGTATTTAAAGGCCTTAAAAAGAAATATTTTATTCTTAAAAAAAAATCATAAAAAACAATAAAATAAAACGAAACTATTTACATATATTGTGGCACAGCAATACCGTATTTGTCATTTAACCTAAACATTTATTTAAATTATATAATTTTTAATTATTATATCCTTTACCTGTTAAACTTTATTATTCATTAAAAAGAAATCTGTTTACGGCCGACCGAAGGAAAAAACTGTGCAGTTAAACCTGATTGCCCCACACACGCTCAGGTCTCAGGTCTACCCGAGTAGTGTTTCGGCCGACCGGAGAAACAAACTGTGCAGTTAAAACTGTACAGTTATACCTGATTGCCCCACACACGCTCAGGTCTCAGGTCTACCTGAATAAAAAACTGTACAGGTCTACCGTGGGCAGACCGTGGGTATACCCACGGTAGACCGTGGTTACACCTGCACGTCTGTGCCCTGCCTAAGGGCTCTTCTCCCTTAGGTCGCTTCGGATTAAAATTTATCTGGCAAGCGACATCATCCTCATTTTAAAATTTAACAATACCGTCTAGTATGTACGTATTTCTTTTATCTTTATGACTTTAACACATCTTTTCCCCTGTTTTGTTAATGTTGACCAAGCACTTAAACATGCAATTTTTGCATTTAACAGCACCTTTTGACAACGCGATAGTGCTACCACGGACGTTATTATTTAAATAACTACTACGTGAAAATGTCTCTTCGGCCAGGGATCAAACCGGCGACCTCTGGGTTTAGACACTAAAGCTCTGTTCACTACGCCTCAGAGACAATAGGTAATAAAAAAACTATGTAAATATTAAATTTTCATAGATTTTCTTATTATTTTTAGATGTAATACTTGGAATTTTAGCTCAAATTGGTGTAACTGCAGGAGCACATAGACTATGGTCACATAAAGCATATAAGGCTAAACTTCCTTTAAGAATTTTACTAACAGTATTAAATACATGTGTATTTGAGGTAAGTATTAAAGAGCTTAGTAGGCAGCTTGGATACACTAAATTATCTTTCGACGATTATTAAAAAATTATGTTTTCTTATCGTTATCGTAAATATAAAGTAATTCATTTTATTACACTTAATAAAGTGTTAAAACGCAACTTTTTTAACAGTTCGATGCTTTTAACACTTTGAAATACATTTTCAGTACCTACTAGAATTTATTTTAATATACATACATGTATACAATGCAATATTAAACGCAAAGTAAAAAGATTAATTGACCAGAATCCCGCCATTACTTTTTTTGTGTTTGTGTCAGATATCTTAAATTTGTCAGTTAACGGGTAACTGCCTTTTCATATTAGCGAAAGACAGAAATATGGGCGACGGACCAACGCTATCGAAGTGTATGGAGTCAAATAAAACCTCTCATACATTCGTATAATTTTTTATCTCTCTGTCCGTCAAAACCGGTTTAGTGTGTAATATAAATTAAAATAAACGTACTATTCATAAATAAAAAAATATATAAAATGTAAATTTGGGAAATTTTTATACGGTGGTAGGAAAAACATAGTGCCCAACACATGCATACCGTGTCTTTTTTACTCATGGAATTGCTTATAAAATTGGTACATTACACACATGTTTTTAAATATTATTCTTAAAAATGGTATAAAGTATGATGTATTATATGCATAAAATGTATCCACCACACTTACTACCAGATCAGTGCATTACCGAATTTCTTATTTAATCTTGATGTTAATAGATTTTTTCCTCTGTTCTGGTTGGAAGTTTTTTGAGAATATTGTTTTTTAATTTTATTTTAAAAATTGTCGTGAAGATGTTTCCGCCTTGGAGTTTTTGGGAATAATTTTATTATAAAAAATTTTGCTATCCAACAAAATAAAATCCTGAATGCACAAATTTTGGTTTCTTACCTAATTAAAACAATAAGTAATAAATAATTACGGGGTCTCTTTTAAAAAGCAAATTTAATAGTTGTGTTTAAAGTACTCAGATATAAAGAGAAAATTTAAACTATAAAACTAAACATGGGGGGTGGCTGATTATTGTGTTTTTTATTTGTGTTATACTGGGTTGCCTAACTTTATACACAAAATATCATTACCCCTATACACATACAAAAACACACTTAAAGTAAATAATATCTGCTTAAAAACATTACTTTATTGACAGAATTGGTAAATGTTATTAAGCACAGGAAAAACATTCCTTACTGTCTTGGTGTATTAAACAGTTAGTTTAAGTATTTTACTCCCTTTAAAAACGATAAAAAAAAACATTCTGCTTTACTATGTTTTCCACTACGACCCTCTCCTCAGACATATTCCGCCTGCCTTACAGGAACTTGTCAATGAGACTGTAACGAGTCGTGGTAAATACTATAGAAAACAAGCGTCTACTTATTAGACAAACATTGTTGTCTAACAGTAGGATCTTAATTGCCATTGATGCTCTACCGAAGTTGCATTCAGTAAATACCAGGGCTGTAGGCAAAAAGTGATATTGGGGGGCAACAGCCAAAAGGCGACAACTAAAAAAGGACTTCAGGTAAATAAACAAAGTGGTTTACAACAAACAAAAATAATAGGCTTCACGAGGCGCCACTTTCATCAAACGAACCCATCTATAGAGCTCTTTTTTGGCTCCTAGGGCGAAGCAATTGCATCCCCGCCGCGTACAGCTTTGGTAAACACGAGCACCAATAATTTTAGAGGAGTGGTTAGGTATTGTATTAAGCACAAGGAAAACATTCCCCACTGTCTTGGTGTATTATAAACAGTATTTTTCTTTAAAGACAGTTAAAAGAAAACAACCTGCTTTTCTATGTTATCCATCACGATCCTCTTCTTAAAACGGTTTCGCCTGCCTTACAGCTAGGGATGCGCTAAGTTCATCAATGGTAACAAAACATCGATGATAGGCTAATCGATGGTCGATGTTTTGCCAGCGGCATATTTGCAAACACTTTATAAGTTAAAATTTAAATAATTAAGTAAATATGTCTCATTTGACTCGCTATAATTCTTATTTAAAAATGAGTATACGCATGAAAGTTTTACCAATTCAGAAATTTCTACAAAGCTAATACATAAAGTTTATAAACCCTAAGGGTGAAAAATGTACTGAAATATTTTGATGTTTGCCAAACAATAGCAATAGATAAAATATTTAAAAAATGGACAAATCAATAAAGGAATATTTTTTGCTAAGGCTGGATGGTTGAAAAATAACGTGTTGTGACCTAAAGTTGTATTTAGTAAATGCGAGCATACGCAATTTTCGCGGAGTGGCTAGGTATGTTATTAAGTACAAGGATAAAAAATTTCTACTGTCTTGGTGTATTATACAAAGTATTTTACTTCCTTTGATGAAAACTAAAATTTTAAATAATTTTTGACTTTTTAAGATATAATAATTTTGATAAAACAATGGGGCAGTGGGAAATTTTATCCAGTGCTTAATATCATACCTATTTACTCAGCGAAAATTGATGCTCGTATTTACTGAATGTAGCTTCCATATTCCATATTTGTCTAATACGTAAATGATTGGTTTTTATATTGTTTACCACGAATCATTACATCCTCTTTGACAAATTTTTGTAAGGCATACGAAACCGATCCGAGGAAAGGTTTATGGTGGATAACATGGAAAAGCTGGATGTTTTGTCTTAAGTGTCTTTAAAAGGAATTAAACACTTGCTTTGCATAAAATATTGAAAAATACACATTGTATATTAATAAAAAAAATACATTGTCAAGTAATCTTTATTATCCGGATTTATGTATTCCTAAACATTATAATGAAAACTATTTAAACTGAGTTTTATCTTTTTGGGACAAACTATATTATTTATTTTACGGTACAAAGTTTAGAATATTTTGTTATAAGCTATTTTGAACACTGCCCGATCTAGCAATGCAGATTATTACACTATTCAAAGGTTTTTTAAAGCTTATTGAGATCACCAACTGCAGACTGGTTTCAAACTATTTGGCTCTGGCCAGCATGGTGTGGGCGTTTGTTACGCTGTCGACATGATGGACAATGGACTACGTTTATTTACCATTATGATTTCTTCAAAGATTTCTTTGGAGTTTTTATTGAAACCTGCACGATATTGATAAGAAAAAATTGTTTAAAACCAGTTGGCAGTTCGTGATTTTAATAAGCTCTGAAGGAAAAACCTTTGGCTAGTACAACAATCTGTATCGCTAGATCGGACAAAAAAATAATAAGAAGAAGTAGTAAGTTTTAACTTTTTCATTTTTATTAAATGATTTCGACCACTTGTCAAGAATACTTATTTTGGTTAAGTATACATTTAAATGCTTTAATTTATTAATTAATTTTGGTAGAATTTTAAAACAGTTATTTTGGTAAAATATTTTTACTTTACCGGGTAAGTTAAAAATGTAATTTTTTTTTATTTAAAATAAAAGTAGTTTGCCTTTAAATCATGGTATTATTTTTAATTGCGCAAAAGATTTTTAATAATATTGTTTTAAAGTTTAAGAATAAAAATATAGCAGATTTGTGTTTTTTGTTATGTTTTTAAATTTTTACTTAATTCAAAGAAAAATCAGGTAAACATGCAATAAATAATAATGTTAAATTTTATTTTTAGGGTTCCATAATCAACTGGTGTCGCGACCATCGGGGTCACCACAAATATAGTGACACAAATGCTGATCCCCATAATGTAAATCGAGGATTTTTCTTCTCACATATCGGTTGGATAATGGTTAGAAAACATCCTGAGGTAATAGAAAAGGGGAAAGGAATAGACTTGTCTGACCTTTATAATGATCCAATTTTAAAATTTCAACATAAGTATTACATGATACTAATGCCAATAGCTAGTTTTATAATACCTGTTGCTATTCCTATGTACTTCTGGAAAGAGACGTACTTTAATGCACTATGTGTAAATATGCTTCGATTTTTAACTATAGTTCACAACACATTAACTATTAACTCTTTTGCACATCGATTTGGATATAAACCATATGACAGGTTAGTATTTAATTTATTTGTCAGTTACTTAGTCAAGTAAACAAAAGTTATTGTTAATAATCTGATCAATAAAAAGCTAAACTTTTCTAACTAATAAATGCTTTAATACCTAATATTTTCTCCAATATAAAAATAAAGTGAGCGCAAAAAAAAATTGAAATTAAAAAAATCAAAAACATTCCCTCCCACTCCGTGAAATTTCTGTGTTGACTGTGAATGTATGTTCTGCATAGATGACATATATGATCTGGATTATTTATACAAGTGTTCGGTGTTCTAAGCAATGTAAGTTATTAAAATAATAACAAAAATACTCGTTTTTTTATAAAACTTAATTTACAGCCAATTTTCTTAACAATCTCCTGTAATAACGTAGATTATGTCACTGTTACTGTTACAGACAAACTAAGGGTGATTAAACATAAAATTTTATGGTCATCCAATATAAGAGTAGGTCGTTGAGTATAAATTACAAAGTAAGTAAGTCATATGAGATGGAAATAAGTATTCCGTGTAAGTTACATTCTATACATTTTCTGGTACTTTTGTTATATAACTAAAAAACATTTTAAAACAAGTTTCTTGTGGATTTACAATAATAATACCAATAAATTTAATGTTCCCGCTTGGTGACCGAATATTTGTCAGCCATGACATACGCGAAAATATAGCCTTCTGCAAATTTTTTATTGAATGTGACTGATTTTATTATTAGTTGATTTTGCGTATCTGGTCGATATTTTTACTCTTATGTGACTAAAAACTAGTGAAATTGGTTAAAGAGTCATACCTAAAAACAAGGCTATCAAAATCATTTAAAAATTATCGTTTTTATGCATATTTAAAGTACCTTAAGACAGCGGCGGTTAATGGATGTGAATACCGAGCGTGGGTAATGGGTTTTGTCACCATCGTACAACATCGGACACGGGTTCCTTTCAGGCGTAAATTTTGATTTTGTGTTGTTTCAAAGACAATTATAGTGAAACTATATTTGTCTTTGGTTGTTTTCAAATAGTCTTTAGGTTGTAAATTATATTTAAATGTTTAATTAGGCTCATTTTAAAAAGTATTTTGTAAATACTGTTTTATATTTAAATTTATAGGCAACACCTTTTTTTATTTTTTATTATTTAGCGCAAATAAAATAAAACATAATTTAAAAACTAAAGCATAACAGATTTAACATCTAAAGCCCGTCACTTACGGATTAAATGAATATTGTACACATACGCTGTGGCCAGCGTGGTGTAGTGGCTAAAGTACTAACCTTTCACCACAGAGACCTGGGTTCGAATCTCGGTTTCTTACATGAGGTTTTTAATAGTTTGTCACCTCACAGATGGTACTGACAAAACCTCTGTGTTGCATTTTGTCAACCCTAGGTAGTAGTTAAAAATGATATCCGTGGTGGCACTACTGCGTTGTCTCAAAGGTGCTGTAATATGCAAAATTTGCATGGTTAAGTAATTGGACAACGTTGACGGAACAGGGGACAACATGGGTTAAACGTCTAATAACCCTACACCCAGGTTAATCTGCTAGACTGGACCAAAAACAAATATTTTTTAAACGGTACTGCAAAAGTGTCATTCATAATAATAAAAAGATTATGGTGAAAGTTAAAGCCCTTAATATTAATATTAAGAAGTCTGTCATGGCAACTAACAGCTTTACGATATATTTTTTTAAATCCAGAACGAGCAAATCGTTGATCTTAAAAAAACACACATTTTCAAGAGAAAATTAAATTAAGACATTTCTTGGCAAATTGTTGTTAAATAGGCCGTTTTTATGTAATCAGTCTTTGCATATTGAACCATTTTTTCAGTTTTGTTTAAGGTTGGATTTTGTTACTACTACGAATGTTAATATTTAAATAAATGTAAAACATATTTTTTAGAAACCTTTACGCCTATAATTGTAAAATAAGTTTAAAAATAACACTATACAGGGTGTAACAAATTCGAGGGTCACCATTAGAATCTCGGAAATGGTATCAAAAAAAAAACAAAATTTTGCAAAAGTTTTAATTCTTTTTTCAGTTTATTATCTATTACTTTTTCTGTTCTATAAAACGATGTATTAAATTTAGGATCAGACTCTTCGTCTTTGGACTTACATCATCAATTTTGTTTTTTTTAAGGCGGAATATTTGATTTTAAATTTAATAAACTTGCATTATAATTTTAAACTCAACCAAATATCACACTTTACGTTTATGCGGCGTTTCGAACCAAAAAACCATAATTAACTATTTCGCCATTATAAATAGGATTTTTATTTTTATGACAGGCTACGAAAACGGCATTTAATTAAATTAGATGTTTCATTTAATTACGTATGAGTAAACTGTATGTAAATTACATTAATTTGTATAGCTCGTTAGTCAAGTTATAAGTAAAAAATTAAATAAAAAAAAATATGAGTGGTAATGAAAAAAAAATAGATGCATGCTTACCTTTAAATATTTTTTTTACGATCGTTTAAAAAACCATCGTAATTTTTGGTTCAAAACGTCGTGTCGCATATACAGGGTGTCCAGTAACTCAATCGACAAACTTTAAAGGCTGATTCTACAATGACAAAAAAGAAAAAAAACTTTATATGAACATATATGTCCTAAACGTCAAGTTTTTAAACTACAGGGTCTTAAAAATTAAAAAAAATATCGTTTATTATGGCTTTTATACCAAATAAAATATATTTAAAATTTTTTTAAGACGTCCCTTATACATAAGAAGACATTTTTGATATAAAAAAAAAAATTTACCAGTGTCGTCCATAAGGGGTTAGATGTAAACATTTTTTAAGAAAAAATGGCACGCCACTGCATTTTCCTGAAAAAAAAATATTTTTTTAACCCCCGTTTAGTTTAAAACAAATTTGATATCCTGATTTTTTTCTAAATTAAAACCATTTTTTGGTCTGATCATTTTTTATTGCTAATATTAAATTTTAGAGTGAAAACGACCTTCGGTATTTAATTATTTAATTAGATAGGCATTTGATCATGCCAAGAAATGGTTTTTATTTTTTTATGGAAAAACCATTTAACAAACAAATTAAAGTTAAAGGATATTTGTTCTAAACTAAACGGGGGTTTTAAAAAGATTTTTATTTAAAAAAATGCAGTGGCGTATTTACCCTTAACCTTCTTATGGACGACACTGGTAAAAATTTATTTTTTCTGGTATGTCAAAAAATGTCTTTTGATGCATAGAAGACATCTTTATTTTTTTATATATATTAATTGATGTAAAAGCTATAATAACTAAACTAAAAAAAATTAAATTACTCTTTAGTTCAAAAACTAAGACCTATAGGACATATATTCATATAAAGTTTTTTTTGTAGAATCACCCCTTAAAATTTGTCAGTTAAGTTACTGGACACCCTGTATATATACATATTGTTAGATTTAAAATTAAAATACGATTTTATTAGGTTTAAAAAATAAAAAATGTTGATAGTCGCTCAGATACAAAACGTCGGATCTTAAGTTTAATGACATCTTTTTATAAAACAGAAAAAGTGGTAATGTGTCATTTGTGTTAAAATATCTAGCTAAGAAAAAAATAAAAACCGTTTACAAAATTTCGTTTTTTTTTAGGATAATTAAACCAACCCTGTAGCTCTTACCGTTTTCGAAATCCTAATGGTGCCTTCCGAATTTGTAACACCCTGTATTTGCTTTAAAGACACGAGTGTGTTGTTACTAGATACAAATTATTTTTAGGTTTATTAAACCTGCAGATAGCTCTGGAGTTTCGGCAATAACGTTCGGGGAAGGCTTTCATAACTACCATCATGCGTTTCCATGGGACTACAAATCTGCAGAGTTTGGAGCTTTTTCATTTAATATAACGAGAGGCTTTATTGAATTTTTTGCAAAGATTGGCTGGGCGTATGATCTTAAAACTACTACTGAAGATATGATAAGAAGTCGTGTTAACCGAACTGGAGATGGAAGTCATGCGAAATGGAGCTAAGAAAGCAAAAATAGAATGTATCTGAAAACCTATAAGACTGTTTATATTTTATAGAAAATAAAAATATAAAAGTATAATTTTTAAACTAGTTTTAAATATTATTAGTAATTCCCTAATTAATTATTAGATAAGCCCAGATAAAATAATTATTATTTGATATAAATATTACTTTAGACAAAGATACGATATTTAAAAAATACATTAATCACTATAAGGTTAAGGTAAATATTTTACCTATTCTATGTAAAACAGTAACACGCATTAATTAATAATAAGTTTGTATTGTAAATACTTAATAACATCGCTGCTAATTTTATTGACTTTTACCCTTCCAGAGCTGCCTCTCTGTAATTGTGATTTTTAATTTTTTAGTAAAATTGGTAATCACTATCAAAAACTCTAAAATGTTTTAAAGTTAGGCGATCAGTAGACTTAAATAAGCTAAATTATCGATGGGCATTTAGCCCAATTTGTTGATTGCCTAAAATTTGTTTCGCATAATTTAAAACTAAATGCAAAATAATTTATATAAATTGTAAATACTCTCTTTCCACATATTATACATAGTTATAGCATTAATGCCATTTTGTACCGTCCCTGTAGTCAAAGCAGAATAATTTTTTTAATTGCTTTTTTAGAATAAAAATGTATCTACAATGGTTCAGTAATGATTAAATTATCTTGGAATATTGACTTCCAAGACTTGATTGGCTAAAAACTGCGTAAAGCTTTCCTAAAATTATTTGTACAGGGTTTTTATCTATATTTTGTCACTCACCTATAACTATAACCAAACAAAAAAAAAGAAAAAAATTTAATACTTTTTATCTATTATCTTTTGAGCATAAAAAAGAAACAAATGGATATCAAAAACTTAAGAAAAATAAAGGGGTAATTTTTTTTAATGGGACACCCTATACCGGGTGATACATCGCCGGGCGGGACATAGGAAATCCCATGTAATTTTTAATGGGGTTAATTATTGGCTCTCCTAATTATTTTAGAGAAAAATTTTATTAAAGTTTATTGAAGAGCATGCAAATCTACGTCCAAGGTAAAAGCTTTAGATTTTTCGGTTAACCCGTTTGCTGGTTAGATGCTAATATATTTTTAAAAATTGTTACATTATTATCGCCTCATATTTATGAACAACAATAAAAATACCAGTTAGCGTGACATAACGTTGTTATTTTGAAATTTAGTGCTTTATTATTATCAAAAAATCGTAGAGCGAAAAGATTACCCATGAGTTATACTACTGAAGAAAAAGTATTGATGATTAAATGGTTCTATCAAGAAAATAGTTACCAAAAGGTGTCAGACATGTTCGCTGCTCAGTATCCGAATAGACTGATACCCGGAAAATCAACAGCCGATCTATCAGAAAAGGACTATCAAAAGTTAAGGACCAAAGGCTTAGTAATAAATAACTGCAGATGTGAAGCTAGGGAGTATCAAGGAGAAGAAAATATAAGAGATGATAGAGACTTGGACATTTTATTGCACGTGGAAGAAAATGAAGGGAAGGTGAGTACAAGAAAACTTCAGGATATCATAGGAAAAAATCAATTAACAGTGCTCCGGATTTTAAAAGGGCATAAATACATTTCATTCAAATATGAAAGACATCAAGAGCTAAGAGATATGGATGAAATACCACGGCAGGAATTCTGTTTTGACATGATGGAAAGGGCAAACATGGACAGGGAATTTTTAAGAAATATTTGTTTTACTGATAAGTGCACATTAACGTTAAATAATGAACCCAATCATCAAAATTACCGATACTGGAGTAAAGAAAACTAACACAGATTTGTCGAAACGAGGACGCAATATCCACAGAAAGTAAATGTTTGGGCGGGGATTTTCGGACAACATATTATTGGACCATTTTTTCTTAATCAAAATTTGAATGCAGAATTTTATTTGGAACTTCTCAAAGAACTAATTTTACCCGCTTTAAATGATGTATCCAGGAAAAATCAGGAAATTTTGGTACCCAATGGATGGCTGCCCGGCACACAATACCCTAGCTGTTCGGGAATATTTACACAATGCTTTTAATGGAAATCTTATTGGCCTACATCACACCATAAATTGGCCAGCCACACACAAAAAATTAAATTCTTGCAAATAGAATATGGATTTTCTTGAAAATATATTTTTAACTTAAAACAAGTTTTCTTGAGAAAAACAATATTCTAGCTCTAAGAAATTGCATTATTTTCATATTAAATAATATTATTCTTACTATGTATTCTTTAAACAAGTATATATTTTTAAAATAAGACATAATTTGTCTAAAATTAAGAATATTAGATAAGAGATATTTAAGAAAACCTGTTCTTACAGGAAAACCTAAATTTATTTAGCCAAGACAAAGTAATATTTTTATTCTCTACTTAAAATGTAATTTTACCTTGGAATAAAATTATTGTTGATTTATTATGATTTTTGTTAAAGACAATTTCTTTTTTAAAAGAAAACTAAAAAATATATTTATTTTACAGTCAAAACAATTTATATTTATTTCCTTTACTTAGGAAAATATAGGTTTTGTATTATTAAACCAAACTATTATATTCTTGGTTACCATAATTAGGTATCAAAGATATTTTCCTTATTCATTTTTGCAAAGAACGTTGCCCAGAGAGGTGCGCATCGGCGAACCAAGAAACAAGAAACGCTTCCTTCCACACTGCAAGATTATAAAAAGTTAAAATAAATTGTACCAAGGAGATTAAGAAAGGTTGACTAGATAGCCAAAAAGTAAGATGGCTGCAGGCCGGGGAGGATTTTAAGGAAAACGTCGGCACCACCATGGTCTAAGCGCTGAAAAATAATGAACACCACATAAATGGTAATAAACGTGACAGAAAGGAGGTGTGGGCTCCGAAGAAACCAACGAAGTTAGATAAGTGGGTTCCTGCTTATAGAAATGAAGAAAAACGCGTCGCCTTCAGGCGCGTTATACTACCTGATTTGGATTTAAATAGTAAGTCAGACGATTTTTTAAAGCTTTTGTTAAAACAAAATAATATTAATAAACTGTAAAACATATATATTCTTTTTATTATTTTTAGTTCGTTAACCTCAATTTTTACTGAAAATCATAATCATAGAAAAAATTTTTGTTATACAGTTTTAAGTAATTTTTGCTATTTAATTAGGTAGTCTCAAAAATTTTATTTTTTAAAGAAATATTAAAAATATTTTTTCTAAAGGTACAGTCAAGTTCATCCGTGGACACACATTGTAGTTTTATGGGGTAGTTGGATCACCGTGCTGAAAATATTCACAGTAAAGCTACTATCGGACTTCCGTTAAATCTTCACAAAGAAAGTACTGAAGAATACACTGGAAATGCCGGATGCAGAACACCAAAAACTCTTGTTTTTATTAACATCACAGCTGTACCAGGGAGATTTCCATTAATGAAGGATCCTAGACCCTTCAGCAAGGTTGGCTTTAAGAGACGTCCAAAACGTCTAACATAACGTTATAAAAATATTATACTATTAAAAGCTTTGTTTTGTACTCTAACATTAATATTTGTGATTAATAAATTTTTTATAACAATCTTTTGTTTTAAATGAAAACTAAGTAGTTTTATTTGAAGAAAGTATTTAATTATGATATTCTTTAACCAAGACAACCCTAAAGTAATATATTCTTGGCCAAAGAAATGTATTCTTAACTTAAGTTTTAATTTGTTTTTGCTGAAGAAAACATATGTTTTAAATTGATCACTCGACAAGAATATATTTTCTCCAATAAAATTAGTGCTTTTCTTCGCTAGATAATCGCGTCGACAAAAAATATCTACAAAGAAAGCATTAATATTCTTAACTTAAAAAATAGGTTTACTTAACTGAATCTACCTTTATGTTTGTACCAAAATAATGTTTTTAAGAATATAATTTACTGATAAGAAGAATATATTCTTTTCGTTATATACAACTCACAACGTGTCTTAAGTCAAAGCAAATTGTTTTAAGTTAAGACATCTTTTCTTTGTGTGCAGGTCTCCTGATATTTCGCCAAATAACTTCTTTCTCTGGGCCCATTTAAAAAGCAAGATATACAAGGATAAAAATTACTCTAATCTAGATGAGTTAAAAATGCTATTTCTGCAGAATGCAATAAAATTTCAATTTACCAGTTAGCCAATGTAAGAAGACAATTTTATGAACGTCTGGGTTATTGTCTAGCAGTCAATGGAAAAATATTAAAAAAAAATTTAAATCTTAAGTTTATTTCCAACATATTAATTATTGTAATAATATTAATAATTTATTGAAGCATGTAAATATTATAAATATTAATTCAACTAATAAAAATTGGGGGTTCAGGTGATTTTTTTACTTTAGGGAGATTTGTTATAAAAATTAAATTAAATTTTTTTGAAAAAAAAAATCTACATTTTCTTTTTTTTCAATTTTTAAAATTTTCTTGTCTGCATGGAAATATACATATTTTATTAAAGTATTATTATTAATTCTATTACCCAGCATAAATAAATAAAACAGTTTTAAAAATAAATAGCTTCTTGAACTAACCAATTAAAACCTAAAATATTAATCGGAATCGGATAAAGAGTTCTCACTATCTGTTAATAACGCATCTGAAGATGAAATGTTTGTTATGTCGGGGAAACAATTAGTTCAAAAACTTCCTTTGGATAATGTTTTAGTGGTTTTTTGGGTAACTGTCTAAAACTAGTAATTACTGGATCAGATGACACTAATAATAAATTAAACACGTCTTCATTACATTTCTCACGGGAAGATTTTCTGAAGAAATTTTCTCTATACCTTTTAAAAATTTTATTTTGAGCTTCCTGAGCCTCTTCTGATAACTGGCCAATCGGTACTATAAAGTTGGAAATAATATCTGGTCCATGTAGTTTATGTACAGTGGGTGGCATGTAATACCAAGAATACAATTGCACAAAACACTTGGCGGTATCAAGGGTAAAATTTTTAAAATTACGGATACTGATGTTATATCCACTAGTTATTGCCACTAAAATGACGTGCATCCTTTTTATCAAATTTTTATCTAAACCTGTAATTTGGGAGGTCATATCTGAGTTGCTAAAAAATCTTCTTGCGGTATTTCCATCATTGGAGTTTCCAAAACCTGGCTTTGGTCTATCGACAATTAACCCCATTTGATCTTTAAATTCTTTTTGAATGCGTATTTTATTTTTAGCCATAATTTCTTTGTCTTCGTTTTGAACTCGCCATTTCTTTACTCCGGGCGGCCTGGGTTTCTTACAGAAGTAGATGTAACATCATACAGGGGAAATTCAACAGAAGATTCTAACCACTCTTTATTATCCAATAAAAATTTAGATTCTTTACGACCCGCTTTGTTCCATTTTTCCTTAAAACGATATGTGAACAAGAAAATTTGGTGGTAAACTTCGTTTAATTTTTAGTTCAGAGCAACTAGTGCGTTCCACCATGTGTTTTTTTTAAAAAGTAAATTTATCTTCCATTCTTTTATATCCAGTGTTTCTCATAATATTAAATAACTCAATTTTTTTAATAGGCAATATATTTGAACGTGAGTCTGCAACAATAATAAAGGTGACATAGTAAAGATACCTTTTGGGGAATACGCCTGAGCTATGCAAAAGCGATATAGACTGAAAAGCGCAAATTTGCGCAAAAAAAATATTTATAGCTAAAACCTAGAGTAGTTGTTCTATAATACCACACAAAAATTAAAAAGTGTGTAAACTTGTGACAATAAACTAAAACTTCATGGTTTTCATAAAATATTGAAAATTCTAAAACTATTTGCATAGACATATTTAATATACCATATCTAAGACATAAATGAAAACACAAAAATAGGATATTAAGAATTTAAAAGTACTTACTAGAAGCTACTAAATCCATAATTATACCGATATGTTAAAGGGCGTACGAAAAATTTACAACCACAGAAACATTCGTGACAAAATTCGTCAATTTCGTATACACGTACTAACAAGTAGCAAATCATTTGTTTGTTGAGCTGCTGCGCTGTGTAAAACTAAGTTACAGGGTTTATTTATGGGGAAATAACGCGTTGGTATGTTTTTGTATAAAAACATGTATTACCGAGTTTTTCCTCAAAAATGGTTTTTGTATTAAATGCCACGTTTTGCATACCGCTTGCCCCAATGTGCAACGGTGGCTGGCACCCAGCTCATCTTAGCACTACGCTTTAAGCAGATAGCTTATTTTGTTATTAATAAACCGCTATTTTTTGCCAAAAATATATAATCAATCAAATTATGTTTTTTTATTTACATAATTTAAATTGCTGCATATTTAGAATTTAATATTCATTGAAATGTAAATAAACAATTTTTTCAAAATATTTAAATTTGGAACCTTCAACTAGGCTTCCGTCTAAACATGATGGAGTAACAACAAAGGGTTCGTGTCGGATGTTATCACGATAGTGCTTAAATGCAATGTCTGGATTAAGAAAGGATTTTGTTGCGCCGGTATCGATTAAGAGTTTAAGAGGTGGATTAGAGATTGATATGTAAGGAAGCTCCTTTTGTCCGTGTAGCTGTGTAACTCAACTACGTTTCTTCGTTTGTTCTTGGGTCTTCTTGAAAATCCACTTCTCGGCTCCGGACCGTATTCTTGACCATACGCATGGGTTTCTTGTCATTGCAGTCCCATGAGTACTACTCGAGAGCTGTCACACAAAATAAAGCTCCAGCCTTTAGGCCTCCACAACAACCCAACCCCAAGTACACTTTCGAAGAACTTTTTAATATTGAGCAACAAGATGAAGCCTGTCAATACAACCCCTATGGCTACTCAGAAGAAGACGCATGGAACTACAATGACCAAGAAACCCATCATACTTATGATCAAGAATACCCCCAAGATTTCCAGTACGAAGCCGAAGAAGTAAATTTTCAAGAAGACCCAAGAACAAACGAAGAAACGTAGTTGAGTTACACAGCTACACGGACAAAAAGGAGCTTCCTTACATATCAATCTCTAATCCACCTCTTAAACTCTTAATCGATACCGGCGCAACAAAATCCTTTCTTAATCCAGACATTGCATTTAAGCACTATCGTGATAACATCCGACACGAACCCTTTGTTGTTACTTCCATATTCCAAAACCACTCGCAGGACTATTGCGCCGAAATCCCTATCTTCTCTGAGTTTAACTCTAATGCCCAAATCAAATTTTATCTTTTTAAATTTCATCAAACATTCGACGGCCTTATCGGCCTTGATAATTTAAAGCTCCTAAAAGCTACACTAGATCTGCCATCCTCCAAGCTTTTTACCGAACACTCAGTTTTACCTATTGAATATTATGAAACAAATAAAACTCAATTTTATTCCATTCAACTAGAACCCAATTCAGTAACACAAGTAAGACTTCCTGTAAAACAAACCCAGGGAACAATAATGCTTCCAAGACAAAGACTTCAAGGAGCAACTGTAAGAGAAACTCTCACGACAGCAAGCAATCAACTAGCCTGGACGGAATTAGTGAACACATCCGATGAACCAATACAAATTGCCCTAACAAAACCAATTGAAAGCCGCGAAATTGACCTGGACCAATTCTACTTGTACACGTCTGATATTTTACCTCAAGAATCGCAAGACCAAATAAAATTTGAAGAAATTCCACCCATCCGGACAGATCATCTCAACCCAGAAGAGGAGAAAGCTATAAGAAAATTATGTAAAAAGTTCGCTAGCATCTTTCACTATCCAGATTCTCCACTGACTTTCACCAACCAGATAAAACACCACATCCGAACAAAAGATGAAATTCCAGTTTTTACGAGGTCATATCGATACCCACATGTGCACAAAGAAGAGGTTAAAAGGCAAATATCATCAATGTTGGATCAAGGCATCATACGACCTAGCCAATCACCCTGGTCATCACCTATATGGGTAGTGCCAAAAAAACCTGACGCCTCTGGAAAGATTAAATGGCGCATTGTAGTGGACTATAGAAAGGTCAACGAGAAAACTATTGACGATAGATATCCGATCCCCAACATAACTGACATCTTGGACAAACTTGGCAGATGCCAATACTTCACAACTCTTGACTTGGCGAGTGGATTTCATCAAATCGAAATGGCAGCCGAAGACATTCAGAAAACTGCTTTTAACGTAGAAAATGGCCACTACGAATATGTAAGAATGCCATTTGGATTAAAAAATGCACCAGCTACTTTCCAACGAGTAATGGACAACGTACTAAAAGGACTTCAAGGAGTTATCTGCTTGGTATACATGGACGACATCATCATCTTTAGTACGTCACTTCAAGAACACATGGTTAATCTATCAAAAGTGTTTCAACGTCTGCAAGAAACTGGTTTCAAAATTCAAATTGACAAATGTGAATTCTTGAAAAAGGAAGTTAACTTTTTGGGTCACATCGTCACTCCCGATGGTATAAAACCGAATCCAGACAAAATCAGAGCTATTATGGACTATCCAATTCCTAAAACAGCTAAAGAAATAAGGGGATTTCTCGGTCTTCTTGGCTATTATAGAAAGTTTATTAAAGACTTTGCCAAGATTACAAAGCCACTTACTTCGTGCCTCAAGAAAGATGTCAAAATTGAGCACACTCCGCAGTTTTTAAACTGTATTAAAATTTGTAAAAGTTTGCTGACAAATGAGCCCCTTCTTCAGTATCCAGATTTCTCCAAACCATTTAACCTCACCACAGATGCAAGCAACTTCGCAATTGGCGCCGTTCTTTCACAAGGTCCCGTTGGCAACGACAAACCAATCGCATACGCATCCAGAACTCTAAATGAAACAGAACTTAAGTATTCCACCATTGAAAAGGAAATGTTAGCAATCGTTTGGGCCACAAAGTACTTTAGACCCTATCTGTTTGGCCGAAAATTCAAAATTTTATCAGATCACCGCCCACTTCAATGGTTGTTCTCTCTCAAGGACCCAAATTCCAAACTGGTCAGATGGCGGCTAAAGCTAGAAGAATTTGACTACGAAGTTGTATACAAAAAAGGAAAGCCAATACCAACGCTGACGCCCTTTCCAGGATAGAAATCCACACAAAGAAACATTCCAAAAACCTCCAGACCACTTACAATTTCCAACGCTCGACGATCTGGTTAACACCGAAAACGACGGAGCATCACTCTACAACAATCCTGGATCGACCATTGACTTAGTGGAATTGGTAACAAATAATCCAGTAACCACAGTAACACCCGAGGAACTTGACATTATAAAAGAACTTTTGGACGAAGATGATAAAACTAGAGAAAAAGAAAACATCATGGACAACGATGACGAAACCCAACATACAACACAAGAAGATCCTATACAAGGAATACCTATAAGCGAGAAACCACTTAACTGTTATAATAATCAGCTTATCCTTAACACTGTTAACTACAATCCTGCAAAACCAGTAAAAGAACAAATCTTTGCCAACAAAATTCGACTACATGTTCAATTAGGAAAAGATAGCCTACGAAAGGACATTATTCAAATTTTTAAAGAATACATCGATCCCAAAAAGAAATATGCCATTCTTTTTAGAGAAGATAACCTGTACACGTTTCTGTCCAACACTCTTCGAGAAGTATTTAAGAATTCCGCTTTTGACCTAGTAAAATGCAATACTCTTTTGGAAGATATCAATAGCGAAGAAAGACAAAAACAAATTATTCTAGGTTACCACCATGGCAAAACAAACCATAGAGGCATTTCCGAAACCGAAAATCAAATCCGACGAAAATACTTCTGGCCAAATCTGAAAAAGGACATAGAAGAAATAATTAACCTTTGTGACATCTGCCAAAGCAATAAATACGATAGAAATCCTGCAAAACCAAAGTTTATGTTAACACCAACACCAACTAAACCACTCGAAATAATTCACCTGGACACCTTTCAAGCAGGAGGGCAAAAATTTCTTACCATCATCGACGCCTTTTCCAAATACGGACAGGCATACCCAATAGAAGGATCAAATGCAGTCAATGTTCTTAGTGCCCTAATAACCTTCATCACCCACCATGGAGTACCCACATGATAGTTGCAGACAGTGGAACTGAATTTAAAAATGGCCTTATGCAGGAATTTGTGGATACTCACAAAATTTCGATCCATTACACCACCCCAGATAATCCACAATCCAATGGAATGATCGAGCGATTCCACTCAACAATCATAGAACATCTTAGAATACTGCGGGAAAAGAAGAAATCTCTTGAAGTCAAAGAACAGATGCCCTATGCCATTCTAGGATACAATAACTCCATACACTCCATGACTAACAAGCGACCTATGGATATTTTAAATGGCCATTTAGATGCTCAAGATCCATTTGACGTCGACATTGAGAAAACTCTTATTAACAATTATACGCAGCAACACCGAGAAAAGACGAAAATTATTTATAAAGAACTTAACGAAAAATTACAAGGCACAAAGAAAAATACATCGAAAAAGAAACGCTACAAGACAAGTTCCCATAACATACAAACCAAGCACCAAAATATACACCCGAAAAACGATCAAAAGAAATAAACTTCTTCCTAGATTTTCTCCAAAGACTGTTAAAACTGACAACCTCATGACTATTGACACACAAGACAGAACAGTTCACAAAAAGAACATTAAAAATCATCCTCATAAAACAACTAATACTAAAAATACTTTGCAGATGTACTTTAACCAGAGCCCAAGAAATCCTAATCCAGGACCTAAAGGACAACCCAGGAATCCTTCCCCTCAAGCTGGGCCAAGCCAGGATCCAAATTAGTACACACGACTTCATACACTACTTCAAACCTTCAACCAATCGCTGCAGAAGTCAACCTGCTAGAAACACAATACCAAGCTGTCACAGATGCCATCAAAAATGGACTAAGCCACCCCTATTTTACGAGTCTACATAACTTCGACCAGAGCTTACAGTATCTTCTAAAATCCGCACGAGAAAAACTCAGCACTATCTCTCCACAATACAGATCCAAAAGGGGACTTCTAAATGGGTTAGGAAGTATAGTAAAAACCATATCTGGAAACCTTGATCAAGAGGACGCAATCAAATACGACAACGCCATCGCATCTCTTCAAAATAATCAGAATAACATCATCACACAAGTAAACCATCATATAAGCCTTAACAAAGAAAATCATGGACAATTTTAACAAAACTATAACCCTTGTAAACCATAATGAAGAAACCATTAAAAGTAGAAACAAACAGGATCAGCTCTGAACTTAATAAATTTATTTTCGATTTTAATCACTTTTTGCAAACAAGAAACATATTGGACCAATTGAACCTGGCTGGCTCTTCAAGTTGTTTTGCAAATCCTTAACGACCTAGAAACAGCTATGACGTTTACGAGACTCAATACCCTTCACAACAGCCTAATTAAACCTGAAGAACTGAAATGGACCATCCAGCAAATGTTAGAACACCATCCAGAAAGCCAACTCTTATATACCCAAGATGAAGATCTGGCAAAATACTACGACGTCATCACCGTAGACGGCTACTTTGCAAGAAATACACTCGTCTTTATTCTACACTTCCCAATTATACATTCAGAACCGTTCTCCTATTTTCACCTCTTCTCCATACCTACACTAAACCAAACAACTATCATTCCACCTGCCCCTTACTTAGCCTTAAACTACGAACTTTACCAATACATGGATGTATCCTGCAGAAGAAATGGGCCCAGTACCTATGCCCCGAGCAATTTTTACAAGAAAACACCAACCAACAAGATTGTATTACTCAAATTCTCCAGATTACCAACTCCGAAGCTCCTTGTCAAAAAATACCGATCTCCATCAACACCACCTTTATTCAAGAAATGACAGAAGCCTTCTACATTGCTATATTCCCCCAGGAAACCAAGGTGTCAACAGAATGCTCAACGTCGAAACTTATGGTTCTTAAAGGAACATTTCTTGTTAAAGTACCACCAAATTGCGAGTTTCGAACAAACAACGAAGCCTTTATAAATTCCCGAACGACTATCCAGGAAGAACCATTAACTTTACCAAAAGTAAGAACAGCAGCCATTCAGGAGCAGATTAAGTTAAAACCACTGAAATTGAACAAGATTCCCCTCGATGAACTTCATAAACTATCCAAAGAAGAAGAACATTTGCAACCAATCGAAATGGTATCATGGACAAATCATCATACCCACTTCTGGATGACACCCATTTATATTTCAATTACTATACTCTTGATCTTTGCAGGTTACAAAATAAAGCAAATCTGGAAAAAGAAGAATCCCGATAAAGAGCCATCCAAAACCAAAGAAGATGCAAGGCCAGTTTTGTTCGTCCCGTACAAAACTTCCCCAGGGGATGGAGAAATTATAGTTTCTTGAACCCACCAGATCAGCAGAATTGCACTTATCGATGACCCAGCTAAAAATGCAACGTTAGCAATTAATAATATATAAATAGTAGGCTTGTAATAGATTTAAGTTTAGTTCCAATTTATATTGTGTTCTGTTAATAATAAGTATATTGTGTGTAAATTTTAATAAAGGTCTTTTTAAAAAGTACCTTGTACCTTTACAACCCTTAACT
>JACEGR010007695.1:0-45797 GCA_014170235.1 Listronotus bonariensis
GACACGACACGAGCTTTAAGAATGTACCATAAAATAAATATTTTTAATGTTACCAGTTGTAGTTGCGCATAAAAATAATTTTAGTCTTTGGAACACTTTTTTATTTATTATCATTCTCGAAACAAGATAGCCTTATTCTCGATACAAAATATGACACGAGAAGAGAAACTACCTTTATTTTTGAACTTAGAAAAAAATATTATTTGGAAAACTTGTTTAAACTTAAAAATTACGGCAAATTTTAAAGGCCGAGCCTCCTATAAAAAAATAAAAAAAAACTTTTTTTCCAACTTACCCCGTATAGAGATTAGATCAACAATGTGGAACATTAATCTAAAGGAACATTAATATTTTAGCCTATTTATTTACAAAAAAATACTTTTGTGTTATAAAGTGATCTAAATGTACTTAAATACCTTAAGAATAACAAAGTTTAAACATTTTTGAAAATTTAGGAATAATAAGGATAATTTACTGCAGTTAATTTAGTTTCATCTAATCTCTATACGGGGTAAATTGGAAAAGTAAGTTTTCTTTCCAATTTTTTATAATTTTTTGTAGACGAGTTTTCCAAATATTATTTTATTTTAAGTTCAAAAAAATAGTAGTTTTCTCTTGTGTCATATTTCTTAATATGCACCTATCTTGTATATTCTATGGATTATTTAAATTTTGATCAGTGTTTTGTGAGTTTTGTGTATGCAGAGCAGTGGCGCAACTAGCCCTGGCTTTTGAGGTGCTTGCCTTTTTATAGTTTATAATAATTGTGAGAAACACTAATAATATTAAATGTTCAACAATGTTTGGTGCGGCTTATCGCCGTCTTGGGGGCTAAGCCCCCTCTAATTGCTCCTATAATGCAGAGATTTTTATTAAGAATACAATTTTTAGGAAATTAAAAATAAAAAAGTTTTGCATATGGCGGTCACTGTATATCACTAGCCGACACGTGCCTACTTCATTGAGCGTTAATTATATTTTTTCCAAACTTTTTGTTCAATCATAATAAAATATAGTCCATAGCACTCCTGAATAGTATAGCTTTATCATGTGAAAAAAAATTATAATAGGTTCAGTATTTCCGAATATTTGCCCTTACAAACAAACAAACAAAGTTACAAACTTTACCCCTTTATTTATAAGTATAGATTAATATTACTACAGTTGATAAAAACGTATATTTTATTTTTTTAGACCTATAGCTACCTTTTATTAGCCTCTACTAACTGTAGTTGTAAAAAATGTCGTGTACGGACTTAAAACCGTATATTCTTTCATATTATAGGACGTCTAACATATACAGGGCGCTCCTACAATATGTGGGCAATCTCTTGAATTCATATAGAACACAAGATACAATATTTTTCTTAAACTCCTCATGGATGACACTGGTGAAAATGTCTTTTTGTATGCCAAAAAAATGTATTTTGATGCATAGGAGATGCCACCAATTTGTTTTTTAAATATCTTAATTGATATTAAAGTTATTATAAAAAAAAATAACACGACTTCAAAAACTAAGACGTTTAGGGTATACATATGTTCATATAAATTTTTGTACCTATATTTTATTGTAGAATTACCCCTTTAAGTTTGTCGATAGAGTTACTGGACACCCTGTATAAGTATAAAGAGAAAATGGTCCTTAAAGATATATTTATTGGGTTTAAGACCGTCCAATATAAAAGACCGTTTAATATAAAACGATAATATTATTTTAAATACACGCATAACACATGTGAGAATTTATTGAAGTCTCGTTTAACAAAACAAAAAAAAAAAGATGACATGGAAAAAAACAATTAGAGATCATGATTATTATTGATAAGTAAAACATAAGCCAGGTGGATTAAAATTTTACTTATTAATTAACATTAGGTTTGGACGTTATCACTAGTTAGTGTAAAATCATAAACCTATTAATTATTTACAAAAGTTGTTGTATTAATATTATTGTTAATAAAACCTTGTGTTTTAAAAGTTGAAAGTCACGCTTATATATATAATATTTAGGCTTTTGTTTAATGGTGTATTTTACTATTAATTTTTCAATACAATAAAATCAATTGCTTTACTTCATTGCAACCACTACTTCTCGGATGTAGCTCTCTTCTTAAGTACCAAATTGTACAACAAATAATATAAGAGAAAGTTTCGCAAATTTTCGTTCCCAAAATATAGGGTTTTAATCTTTTCAACAAACCAAACGTTTTTAAAAACACTTGGTTGTCGTTGTTACACAATTGCTAAAAGAATTTAAAAACCTATTTTTTAAAGAAAAATTTCCTGCAATGCTTCTTTAATGGTATAAAAATATGAAATTCTGTCGATTTTACTTTTTTCCTTCTAAACTAAACAAGATTTAAAACAAATAAGAGACATAAAGAGCTGTACTTTTATTTGCAGTTGCGTACCGTTTCTTTGTTAGAAATACTCTTTAGAGGCCGCTCGAGACGCCACTGGATTTATTTAATGTAACTAAGTTAGTTATAAATAAACCCCTTAAGGCCATTGATAACATTACCAAATAAAAATAAAATGGCTTAAAGGATATTTACTATAAAAAAGATTTTCTTTTACAAGTTTAACACCCTGTATCTTGAGAACAAGCAATGGGCGGTCTGATGTTTATATGACCTTTTTTACAAACATAAGAAAACAAAATTGAATAGCCCAAAAAAAAAACGAAAAAAGGTCCTCATTTATCTACAGAAAATACTTTGGTACTTTTCTCTTTGTGGGGGGAGAGGGCAAAAACAGGCCAATAATGTTCTATTTACACGGTTTACATACAGGCCTCACACAACCCCCACTTCCGCCGAAAAAACCAATTTAGAGCACTACGGAGGGACGGGGGGCATTTCCCTCCCCTTGCTTATAGCTCTGGTAAAAACATTCTGTAATAGAATAGCCTGTATATCTTCTGTGTAAGGTGCTAACACTATTACAACCTTTTGTTATGTACCTAAATGCAAATATAATTTTGAATAAAGATAAATTTTCTCTTTCTAAATTAATGCTAAAATAATAAAAATAAAACAAAAGATTTATTTGCTTCACCTTAAAGTAAACTTAACATTATAAGATAAGACTGATATTTAATGTTACAAAGAAAATCATCAGGATCAAAAACCTTCGGATTATCTAGTAATCAAGCAGGTCCGTATTCTAATATATTTTATAAAACAGTAATGGCAATTTACTCAAATTAATAGTAAGACTTTATTATTATTACGTTTTTGATTAAACAAGCTTTTACATTACTAGAAACTTATTTGGAAAAAACACCAAATGCTACATGATAAACAATACGGATTCCGTTTTAAGGGATTCATAACAGCTAGATCTTAAATCTGATTCAATAACACCTTAACTTACTCCTTCTTCCATTGCCCTCTCCATTGTGGATGTTGGCGATCAACATATTAATCTGTATCATATTAGATATTTGTCTTAAAAGCTCCACAGATGTCAGGCCAAACTACTTGCGTAGGTTCGGCATCCATGTGATTCTTCTCCTCCCTGGTTAGTTCTGGTTAGTGACGAGCAGACGAGATTAGTTATGTCTTATTAGATGACCCAAATATTTAAGCTTTCTCTCTTTATTGTAAATGCAATTTCCCTTGCTTTCCGATTCTTCTATAACTTGACGAATCCCAAACACTGATCTCGATAGATTGCCAATGTTATTACCTGCGCGAAACAAAAGTTACATTTCATGGGCGAAGAAACCGGTTTGTGCGCAAGCAAGTTGAGGGTAAACGCACCTGGCGCCAAACAGACTATCCGCATTATCGGAAAGAATTTGTCGACGACGTCCTGGTTTTCTGTTCGAAGTACGGTAGCTAATGAGCGTCACTGTTAGACCGCGGCAGGAGGGCACGGGGTGCCGGTGTTTGTATTTTGCCACGGTTTTTAAGTGCGCATGTTCGTCCACCCATCCATTTGTATACAGCGCGAGGTCGTAAAAATCCGAAAATGCTTCTTGCCACTGCGGATCTAATTGTAGGTTATCTATGATCCCAAAATCGTTCCTCTTATCCAAGTCGGGCATGATGTTTTCCTTAAAATACATAAAATTCTACAGCCTTTCAATAAACTTTGTTCTTGGCTCTTCAAATTTACATCCAATTCTAGGTATCTAGATACACAGCAGCCTGTCTAAGCCAAGTTGTCAAGTCGTCTATTTTCCACTGACTTACTGACATATAGATCAAAAACCCAACCCAATTTCAGTTGACCTAAAAAATAAAATAAGGAATCCAGCACGGTAATTGCGTGTAAGCGTACGAAAACATCTGAAAATTAAAAACAGTTAAAAATAGGGGGGTCCCCGTGAACCGTTACAAGTAGATACATATTTGAAATTATCCCAATATGTATATGATTTTTAAATATTTACTATGTAAGAGAAATATAAAAATAAAATTAAGGTAAAAATAAATGGTGCTTTGCAGGGAAAAACGTAAGAAAATATTAGGTATATCTAAATACCTGCCTAGTTTTCTTTATAAAAAGAAAGTAACCAAACAACATAAATGTAAGAAAGGGTGAGTCAAGTTTAAAACTAAAATAATGCTTGGCTGGACTTCGCTGCAAAAATAATGAAGATCTAAACGAGTGCCAAATTCTGTACAAAGTCCAAATATGATGAGATCTTAAAGAGAGTCAGATTTGTCATGGCCAGTTTTTATCAGAATTTAAAAATATTTAAATGTGTTGAAAAACTTTATAAAATGATTGACGGATAAAATAATACATGTGTGCTTACATTTAAAATAACATATTGGAAAATCGGCCATTTTGTTTTTGTGTTAACGAAAGTAGTGAATTCCTTTTGCTTCTTTAGAACCGTTCTCTGCACTGTCAATAGTGTCAAGAACGGTTCTACAACACGAAAAAATGTCAAAAAATTGTAAAAGGAACACTTATGGTGTCGTTCCGGGCGGTTCTGGAGCATAAAAGGAATACAGCAATTGTCACAACCAAATGGCAAGGATATCATAAAAACTACGGTTTTCTGCGAAAAGCGAATCTCTTGATTACTTTATTTGTTCTATGGGTCAAAATATGGTAACACCCTGTCTATTGGATGTAGAGGCAATTAAAATCCTTATTTTTGTCGATAAATCTTTATTTACTACTTTTTGGGTCTTATAGTAGCATTAAAATTAAAGATGTAGTATTAAAATAAAATGATAAGGCGTTTAAAACTAAATCAGTATCATCATCAATAAGCTTTTAACAGCTATGAATACAATTTACCGTTAGAATATCTGATGTTTTTTATTAATTTACAACATAGATTACACCTTTAATAATACGGGTCTGTTTTCTATAATGATTAACCATCTTGTTTAAAGAATACAACATAAAACATTAAGGTATACATAGAAGTAATGCACATAGTGTATAGAAAAAATGACAAAAAAATTAAATTTATAATTATTGGATTATTTGTAGTGATACTAGTTGCTGTCACAATAGCTTTAATTTCAGTTTTTATTATTCGTTCAAAGGATAATAAAGCTGGTAAGTAAATACCTAGTAAACCTGTATAGTGTATGATACCATTATATTCGTTTATTATGTATGCATACATTTTTAACAGTGGCGTATCTGACAATTAAAAATAAACAAGCATTATCTGTAGATTTTATTAGTATATTACATTACAAGTGTGGAAACTGACATTTGACACGAGTGGGAATATTGCTGCATGAGGCCGAGTGCGACAAACCCACGAGTGTTAGAAGATAATTTTCACACAAGTAATGTACACTATTTTTTCTACAACCACAATTATTCATTAAAAACTAAATTTTAGGTTTGTTTGTCTTTACATAAAAAATAAGAAAGCAATTAAAAACTTTGCAACACTAGGGTGATATAGGTATATCTATTTTTCCTCACTGTATATTATCCTGTTTGACAATATTTTTATATTGGAATTCGCATACCTAGTAGGTTTGTATAACTATTATCATTTTAAAATGTATTAATGTCTTCATTTCATTTCAAAAATATTGCATGATTTTTTCAATGTAATTTCAATTAACAGCCTGATAACTCCAAATTTATTTTAAATAACAATATGTACACTTCACTGATTTGGCGATGAATTTCAACTGATTTGAAGCCTTGAACACAGAGAAACCGTATTACAGTACGCACTTTGCAGTCGGCGGGATTCTTAATAGGTAGAGGCATTTTAAAATCACGCAAACAGACGTAGACTTGATCGGATAGATCTGTAATGGTGTCTGTGTCTTCCCAACAGATGTAGTTACACAGCGCGCATGCGCTTAACGGCGTAATTTAAATACGGTACTTACTTTAAAAACACACCTTGTACAAAATCATATATTATGTTATAAAATATTTATCATAATACAAAATACAGGGTGCGTTTTTTAAAACTTACAATGGCTATATTTTCTTAACCAAGGGAAATATAAAAAAATACCGTTTCTATAAAACCAGGGGGAATACTTCTTTGCAACAAAGGGAGGGGGCAATCCCATAGAAAGTATAGAATATTTTCATTTAATTTTTTTTTCAAGTCTATCTGATTTGACACTTCGTACACAAAAGTCGGTTCTATGTAATTATTAAGCATTTCTGAGTAAGCTGGGTCAGTCAAATTTCCCTTAATGAAAAAGAGCCATTATTCGGTTTTTCCGCCCAAACATTTAGCTTTTGGGGATTTTCGGTGTGTTCTTTTATCAAAAGATATGGATTCTTGTCAGTCCGGTAGCGACAGTTCTGCCTAATAATATTTCCTCTAAAAATGTTTTTAATCAGTTACGGTTCCCTTTAAATTTTTTCTGTCGTTATTCCACATAACTCAGTTTACACTTGAGAACGAGCATAGATAGTACTGCCCGAAACATTGCGTAAATAAATTAAATAAGGCCATTGGAAGTCCCAAATTCTTTTACAATTTTTTTTTGTTAATTTAAACTTCATTAAAAATAAATATTTGCGTGTATTCTTAACCAGCAAAACTATTAGTATGAATAACTTAAATACATATTATATTTTATATTTTAGATTGCCAAATCTACCCATTCGCAGTTGATCCTCACCCAATATTAGTCATTTCTGGTACCAGTACTTTTCTGTATCCAAAGCATGGAAAGAAATTGTTGACATTTTCTTCAGGACAAGCATTGGACTTTCTTTGTCCTGGTCAAAGAGTTATTTTAGGTCAATCCGATACCAATAACTCTATATTAGGTGGTACCTGCGTTACTGGAAATACCTTTAAAATTGGAAATCTAGATGTAGATTGGAAAGATTTTCGTTGCAGCAACTCCCTATGGAGATCAATTAGATACACCGGAAATAATTGTGAAAATAATGGCACGGAAATTGAATCAGGTTTTGAAGTAGGAGACGGGAGGTTTATAAGATCTCTGTTAATTTGTTTTAACCAAGAATTACAAGTGGCTTATTATACCTTTATAAATCAGACAGGTTCAATAAATCAACGAGTTCTAGGTACACCAAGACCGTCATTTCTACAAGGTTCCGGATTTTATGATATTGGTACAGTTAATAACCTTTATCTTAGAAACAACCAAAGAGCTACTATTAACAGACTGCTTGGCTTACCGGATAACTCAACTAAATATATACAAGATACAACTAATTATTTTCTAGCGAGAGGTCACCTGACTGCAAGAAGTGATGGTTATTACGCTGCTCAGCAAAATGCAACATTTTTCTATCAGAACATTGCTCCACAATGGCAAACATTTAATGGATTTAACTGGAATCAAATAGAAATTGACGTCAGGGATTATGCAGAAGAAAAATCTGCAGATCTTCAAGTGTGGACAGGAGTTCATGGGATCACAACGCTACCTCACGAGGAAACTAATGAACCAACAGAACTTTACTTATTCGTCAATCAGACTTCAAATCGAAAGGCTTTACCTGTTCCAGAGATATATTGGAAAGTTGCTTACAATCCCCTTACCGAAAAAGGAATAGCATTAATAGGAGTAAACAATCCATTCAACACCACATTTGCAACAATTTGCAGTGATGTTTCGAACAGGATATCATGGTTACATTGTAACAAAGATAACCAAGAACAAGGGTTTTGTTACGCATGTTATATAGACACGTTTAGAAGAGTTGTTACTAGTATGCCTAATATTCCAGACAGAGGACTTTTACTGTAGATAGTCAAAGTTTATTTCTAATAAGTAGTTAGTTTTTAAATTTACTTATTATTAATCTATTTATTTTAAAGCAACGATTTAATAAAATAAGATATTTTTTTATATGGTGAATGAAGTCACATATTAAAACTATTAATCTTTCTAAGATTTTAAATTAACATTTGGTGTTAAAACAATTAAAATTATTATGTATGTCTTCCAAAGCAGACGAAGCCTGGTATTCTCGTAAAATAAATATAATTCAGCAATGCTGTTGTCCTTATTACCTAAAATATTATTAAGAAACATCTTATTTTGTAGACCAGTGTCCCTATTTTTAAAAATAAATATTTTTGCAAAAATGTTTAGTATTTTTATAAGCTTCTATTTAATTCTCAATTTACAGAGTTTCCGAATATTTTAATTTCCTCGAAATTCAGAAAACTTTTTCGAAAATCGTTTACAGTTTTAAAAATCCTTTAGACTTTTTACTAAAATGTAAAATGTATTTAAGTTTTTGAATGATTTTATTTTTTTATGCGATCTACTAATTGGTAAAAGTCGATAGTTCCTAATCAAAAAGTGTAAGGATATATTTTTTTAATCCCATTCCTACTTTAACCAAAATGTTTAAAAGCTTGAGAATTGTAGATATAAATAACAACTGTAATATCTAAGTCCCATATTCTGGACTCTTAATTTGTAAAATTATTGCTCAAAAATTATTAAATGGATTTCACCAAAATTTTATATGTTATTCTCTACACAACGCCCAAAGTCTTGGACCCCCTAGGATTTTTATACTTCTAATTTATTTAGAATAAAATTAAAAGGACTAATTCAAAGCGTTGTCCATGTTGATTTTAATTTAGTTGAAAAAATATTTTGAATTCATGTATGTGGCTAAAATGAAAGAAATACCAAAAAATTAAAAACCTTGTTAATTATAAAGAACGTTTATTGCAACAAAATTACCTGTATAACAATACAAACAAAGAAAATACAGCGAATACTCTGTGGGCCCTCCCCTACTTCTTAGTAATGAGTTTACACGTCTAGGCATGGAAATAATTAAATTATTAATTTAATTCTGCGATATGCGGTCCCATTCTTCTACGGCGACTACCGCAAGTTCCTCCTCGGTTTTAGATGGTGGATTGTATATTTTATTACTAGCCCAGGCACCAGATGAGTTGGGTAGTAATTGAATACTCGGTATTAAGAATCGTATCACAAATTAACTAGTTGATCGTATTCAGAATACATTGGGGTGGTATTCGAATAGTATTCGAATACATCTGTGTGTTTGGTATTCGGTAAAATAATTTTTGTTTAGTATTCGGGATTTTGTAATCAGAATGCCGTTTTGAATGACAGTATTAGAATACCGAAGTTCTCAGTATTTGATTATCAAAATGGTGAATTTATATAGGAGTGTTTCAAAACCCAAAATCGTAAAAAGTATCGAGCGAGGATCTTTTTTTGCTATTCAAAATTTAATTGAGTAAGAACAAGGGGATGTTGTTTTTTTGAGTATTCATGAATACCCAATCCTCGTAATCATGGATACTAAGTATTCAATTACTTATTTTTCTTGGTATTCAAATATTCAGTATTCGAATACTTTTTTTACGGTATTCGTATTTAAATACCGAATGTTTTTTTTTTATCTTTTTGACATCCCACGAAGGCATATGCCTGGGGGTCACCAGTAGTACCGTGGGTGCCGGGGTTATTAGATGTTTAACCCATCAGTTCTCCCTGTTCCGTCAACGTTGTCCAAGCACTGAAACATGCAGTAAATGCATTTCACAGCACCTTTTAGACAACGCGGTAGTGCCACCACGGTCGTTTTTTTTTAAATAACTACTACGTAAATATGTCTCCCCGCTGGGAATCGAACCGCCGACCTCTGGCTTCGAAGATCAAAGCTCTGTCCACTAGGCCACGGGGGAGACAAAAAGTATTCTACCCAACTCTGCCAGACACTAATAGTATTTACATTTTTCTGAAGGGTTTACAGTAAAAACATTCTGTTATTTTTAACATTCAACAAAATCTTTCATAGTATGCGAGAAAGACAAAAAAATTCTATTACTAAATTTTCATGTATCAGTATGTATAAATTTAGAGCAACAGATTTTTCAACAGTAAATTCAGGTAAATAATTTACAGTTTTCCTAAAACTATCGATTGCACAAATATAACCGAAGCCTTTTTGTTGGTTATCTTTGTCCCATACTAACCACTTAACTTTATTTGAAACATCGTCACAAACTTCTTTATAAGTTGTAAGGTATGGATTGTTAACAACTACAATCGCGACTCCTTTTACTTTTGGGCTCATAGACCACTTTCCAGTAAAATTTGGAACTGGTAAGTACTTTTTTATTATTGACGTTATACAAATACAATTTTACGTCTTTTTCCAGTTGTTTCATGAGGTAAAGTTGTTACTCCATACACTCCAGTCCATTCTTCAAGATCTACGTTGTTATTTTCCGCGTAATCTCTAACATAAGTTTCAACTGCATCCCAATTGCCATTATTCATTGTTTGCCATTGAGGGGCAACGTTAGGCAAAAAAAAAGGATGCATTTTTGTTGAGCTGGGTAGAAAGGATCACTTCTTGGCGTCAGAGTGACCTCGTGCAAGAAAATAGTTGGTACTTTCTATATATTTAGTGGAACTCGCTGGCAAACCAAGCAATGCATTTATGGTTTCTTTTTGATTAGCTATGTTGTAATATCTGTCTACGGAAGTGATGTCATAAATTTCTGATCCCTGCACAAAGTTAGGTCGTGAAATACCAGTTATTCTTTGATTAATCGATGCTATAATAGTTGCTTGAGAATACAAAGCTTCTTGTCTGGATGGGTCAAAGCATAGTATCATAAGTCTTAGAAATTTGTCGCCAATATCAAAACCTATCTCTACCTCTTTGCCATTGTTTTCACAGCCACTTCCAGTGATTCTAGCAGTTTTAGTAGGGGCCGAGCTACAGCTAATACTACTCCACAAAACATTCGCTCCATTTATTTTTAAAGTACTTTTGGATACACATGTAGCAGTTACATAATTGTTGTATGATGTAGATCCAACATTCACTGACTTTCCTGCACAAACCAAATCGATGGAGTATCCAGAAGTGAGATCAAGGCTGGTATTTCCAACCGCGGGGTATAAAAACTCACTTTGGTCTGATGAAATAATGATTGGAGAGTCAAGCGTCAGTGAGGCTAATCACACATCCTAAAAATAAGAGATATACGGTGTTTATTAAAAAACCATATAAAAGTGGTGAGAGACGCCTATAGACAACCGTAGTCACTAGAGGTTTTTATAAATTTGCATGTTGTTCAGGGAAAAAAATTATTATGCCTTTATCGCGATTTAGAACAGTCAGTTAAAAATAAAAAGATAGCTTTCGCTGCTATTAAAGAACAAATCCAGCCACAATAGTTCATTAAAAAAAAATACCTTTTGTTTTAAAGTTCTACATGTTAAGCATTGTCTAACTTTTAAAACACGATTGAAAAATAAATAAAAAAAAATGTGTATTTTATAGTAGGTATATTAAGATATTGTTAGTCATAAAAATACAAAACACGTTTTTAAACGATCTATTAAAAGTATGTTATCCTCGAAACGATTCGTGAAAATGTAAATATATTGAAATCCCTATAAAAGTTTAATATTTTTTGGAAATAAGATTCTTACGATAACTCTCTTTATTATATAAGATTAAATTTTATTGTGTTATTATTGTTATTACTTTTTTAATTAAAGCTTTTAAGATCGAGAAGTAACTGTGATTTATCATTTTTTTTTCTAAAAGACATCTTCAAGGTTCTCAAAAACGCAACCAGGTAGTTTTATCAGGCTCCAAGTGCCACCATAATTAAAATTATTGACGTCTTTTTAGACCCTGGATAGAAAACGGAGATAAAAATCAACTTGAAACTTCTAATTTTTGGGATTTTTACGGATAGCTTCTTCAGAAAAATCTTTGTGTTTTGGAAACTAATATATTAAGGTAATTCTGCATGGTATAGTTAAATCTATTGATATTTTTTGTTTAACTTTTTTCAAAGGCGCCGCAAATTTATTCTAGATTAATTGGGTTTTGACATACAAACAATCAAATTTAACTGTTTTTACATAAATATTAGGGGTGTGCAGAATATGGTTTGAATCAAATATTAATATTCGATTTCGAGAATTCGAATCGGAATAATTTTGAACTTCTTGAACTTTTGAATAATTTAAAAAAATTTGAATAAGTTTAAAAAAATTTGAGACAATTTTGAAAAATTTCGAATAATTCGAGAAGTTTCGAATAATTCGATGTTTTTAAATAATTTACGAATAATGCAAATTATTTACTAATAATCAAAATATGAATGGATTATCTATTTTATGCAATTGGGATTCCATAACATCGGGCATCAAAATATTCCTAATAGCTTTCCACCGAGGCCTTCGTTGTGGTTTCATGGTCGACAAAATTTTGTAAGTGGAATAAAAAGTATACGGTCACTCTGTCTTTATCTATTATCTTTATTTTAAAAGAGATGTGGAAATGTTCTAGTTAGTTCGAGCGTAGTACATGATGTGAACTGTTTTTTTGCCATGTTTATGCCGGCCTTAATACTGGGTTTGACTCGGGTTTGTTTTGGACGCAAATCTCGATTGTGAGAGAAGTCGTTCTTTAAGTTGAATGTTTGATTACTTGCCTTATAATCGATTGTTCTTATTTTAATAAGTATTTGTGACCCCTGTTTGAAATATAATTTAATGTAAGGCAATTTTTACGGTTTTTATATTTATTTAATTATAGAAGAATAAAAAAATTTAAGGTCCGCTTCTGGTTCTTGTCGACTTCAAAAGATTTGCCGACAAATGAATTATGTATGGCAGGTACTATCCTTTAAATTGGCAAGCAAATGACGTGGCTGCCAGGTGGTAAGTCAGTGTCAAGCAGTGTCATGCAGAATCTCTAGAACCTGTGTAAATAAATGCACATGCGCGCATTAAAGATAAGTGTCGATAAAATGGTGTTTGGGAGAGTGTGGAGTCAGTTGGGTACCACTAGGTCCCAAAATGTTTAATTTTTGAGGGCTTTAAAGACTTCACTTGTCACTAGCTCTCCACACCACCGCCACGTCACTTACTTGTCACTTCAGTGCGCGTCTCGCCTAAACGAACAAGTAAGTTGCCCTTTGGTCCCCTGAAGATCTAAAATGTTGGAACCGTAAAGGGGTCATTATACCTAATACTCTGCGCACCTTTCCGAGTAATACTGTATACTAACTAATGACTTCATTATAAACAATGCAGCATTTAAGTTCACATACATTTAATCATAAAGTATATAGGGTGTTCCAAAACAAATGCAATAACAAATAAATAAAAATTTGAAAAAAAATGAAGTCGGTTATAACATAAATGTTTTTAAAGTATTTTTATACTTTGGTTTTTTTACACTAAAAAACACTACTGGTACCTGGTAGGTTATTTTTAATCAAAAACAAGAGGTTTTCGGCAAACTATGAAGTTCTATAAAATTTTGTATTTTTTTTATGGAACTATATTCTTAATACATTTTCTAAATTACATTTTGCCTAGAAAAGAAAATAATACCTAGTTTACTGCTGGCGAAAAATCATGTTTTTCAAGTTTGTTCGTACAAAATCAACATTTTCTTTATATGAATCATATTTGCTTACAGGAATTTTTTTATCAAACAATTTTTTAAATATTTTTTTATCCATGTGTTCTGTTGTAAACCCCATCCGTGGACAGTCTACATATTTTTTCTCAAAAACCTAACATTACGAGTTGGCACGGGAAATTAAATTTGAGGAATATTTGACATGACCTATAAAAAAAACTGTTTTTAAAGATTTAAAAATATATTTTTTATTTTCCCTTATTGTTTTTTTAACCCTCTCCCCGTCCCCCTTGTTTATACAACAAACAAAACATACAATTACCTCCCTAACTTTTTTCGCATTTATTTTGAAACACCCTGTATGTATAATATTGTGGTATCGTTACATACATATAAAGAGAGCCCTAAACATAATTAAAACTATACATGTTAGATCCAAATTACACTTACCTGCTTTTTGCACAGAAGGACTTTCCTGTATGGTAAAAGAGCTAACGCACAGAGCCAAAGCCAAAAATATAAACACGCTCTGCATTTTTACTAACAAAGTTTTCAACGTGCGTTTAATTTTTTTTTATTTATATACACTCTTATCCATTCTTTAATTGTCTGATTGACAAAAACTTCAAGATCTGTGATTACAGATTAACGAGTATTAAGTGATTGATATCATTATTTTTCAATTTTTTAAGAATATTTTGCATATCAGTATCATGTAAGAAAAGGGGTGATAGTTAGTCAAAATAATGTTAGTACTTCATATAAAAAAGTTCTAACGCGATTTGTTAGTTCTGGTTAGTTGGTATATAAAAAACTTATTTCAATTATAATTTTGAAACTGTTGCGACAGTACCAATAATATTTGGGCAACTAGATAACCTTATACTAATGCTTTTTTCATGAGCAAACGGCTGTTCCGTAAGCCGGAAGGTAATTGTCTAGTTGCGGCAACTCCGATTTCGACGAAATTTGGTATACGGGGTTTTTTGGATCACGAATCTGAAAGAATTTTTTTACGACAACGTTTCGTTCTCGAGATATTCATCATTAAACTTGAAATTTAAACTATCCTTAGTTTCAATATATTCCGCCTTTTTTTTGCACAAAATTCTTGAAACACTAAATTGGCAATATTTTATGAACATCCTTAAAAAACCCTTTTTTAGTTATTTTACACGTTTTTTTTTTATTAAATTTCAAATATTTTACCCCTAAAACGCTGCAACCATGTATACACATATGTGTTTAATTGCTTCAGACATGGCGACTTAATTTAAAGCAAACCTTTTACATTAATAAAGAAAGGCTGAAAATCAATTAAAAAAACATGTAGTAAAAAGGTTATTAAATGTTAAATACATTATTGTGTGTCAATTTAGTGTTATATCAGGAATTTAGTGCAAAAGAAGGCGGAATATAGTGAAACTAAGGACAATTTGAATTTTAACTTTGATGACGAACATCTCGAGAACAAAACGTTGCCGCAAAAAAATCCTTCATATTCGTGATCAGTGCCCCAAAAACCCCCGTATACCAAATTTCGTTAACATCGGAGTTGCCGCAACTTTCTAGACAATTACCAGCTGGAATTATACAGGGTAAGATGATTTTTTTCCATTTAATGTAAGCATTTTTAACACAGGTCATAAATTTTAAATTCTACATTTTGCTTTGACCGTTTGTTTCCTCATCATTTTTCTACAAAAAGGTATACCTTATTTAAATCGATATCTTGGACCTTTTTAATAAAATCGCATTTTAAATCCAGACATACTCGCATTTTGTATGTTAATAAAAATTCCATTTCCTTGAGAAAATTATTGAAATACGGTAAAATAATTAATAAATAATAACAGTTTTTATCTGTATTTAAAGTTTAAGAGGTTTACAAACATCATTTTTAATGATTTTACCACATTTTAATAATTTCCTCAAAAAATGGAAATTTTTATTGCATAGAAAATGCTGGTATGTCTGGATTTAAACTGCGATTTTATGAAAAACGGTCCAAGATTTCGATTTAAAAAAAAATACCTACATAAAATGAAAAAAACTTGTGTCCCCTGTATAATCCCGACTTACCAAACATCCATCTTGGTAATTGTGTGTAAAGTAGAAAAAAACTAAAAAATAATTAGGGGCTTAGGGAGTCTTCATATAAAAACATTTTTTTTTAATTGTTAAAAGTAGATATTTAAAACTATTCCAATATATGTATAATTATATTTGCTATAAAACAGAAATATAAAAATAAAATTAAATCAATAAATAAATGTGTCCCGATACAAAAACTTGTAATAAGCGCAAATAAACAACCGTTAACAAAAACGTTATATCGGCCGGACTTTGCTAATTTAAGATACCTGCCTAGTTTTTTACAAAAGGATTGATATCCCACCAAAAACATAAATGTAAAAAGGTGAGCCAAGTTTAATACTAAAATAATATGCTTGGCTGTAAGCTTTGCAGCAAAAGAATGAAGAACTAAAATGAGTGCTAAGTTCTGTACAAAATACATATATGTATGAGATGTTGTAGGTTAGATTTAACTTGGCCAGTTTTTCATCAGAATTATAAAAATATTTAAATAAGTTAAATAACTTTATAAAACGACTGTAATGTAATGAAAACTGGCAAAGTCAAATTTAGCCGACTTACAGATCTCATACATATTTGGTTTTTGTACAGAACTTGGTACTCATTTAAACCTTCATGTTTTTTTTTTTTGCAGCGAAGCTCACAGCCAAGCATAATTTTAGTATTGAACTTAACTCACCTTTTTTCACATTTATGTTTGGTGGGAAAATAATAATAAAACGCCTAGATAATCTTTATAAATTTATCATCTACAGATGGGCTAAAATATGTTCAACAAACATTAAGCCACTTTTCCGTAGTGAACATCTAAGCAAGGTCATACAGAATTTATTGCAATTAACGAAATTAGGTCTTAAAAATATGCAGAATAAATTATCAATACCAATTAAAAACCACAAATAAAGATTTCGGTTTATATTTAAATGTTAAAAAATAGAGTTAAATATGGTGAATTTATGCTAATAATATTTTCTTCAATTTTAGGAGTGACTAAAAACCTAAGAAAAATCAATATTTTTAAGATAAATATATTTGTAAATATTTTTAATATTAATTAAATACATTTCTAAAATATTAGAGCGGAAACTAGTTATTAAATGATTAAGACAAGTGTTTACGTTTAATAACGTCACGTGGCGCTTTAAACATGCAAGCATCTAAAAACCACAAATATTTTAGATTATTTTAAATCTGAAGAACAAAGTCCAATCACGGATCTCATTTTACAAAAGTATGTGAATTCCGTTTTAGGTTCTAAAAGTTATTGGTTGATTCAAATCAGATTCTTTCACAGTTCTGCTACCCAGTATTTTTATACTGAAGTACGGTTCAATCGTTTGATTTTGTTTAAGATCTATGGAAGGTTATTAAAAGCGATCAGAAATTTTTTAAATAGGTTCATTAGCATTTAACACCTTTGTTTGAAGGATTTTGCTGAATGATATTGTGAACACCTAGTATAAAAAAGTATACATTTTGGGAATTTTAAAAATATACATTTTTGAAAATTTAAAAATAAGTATACATTTTAATTAGTTTACTTAACATTGGGAAATTTGCTACATAAAAATATACGTGAGGTGTCAAGGTCTTAAAAGTATAAATTAAACAATTTTCTAGGTTACTTTTATAATAATAAAATAAAGACATTAAACAAACTGGGTAGCGTAGAAATGCAAAACAAACACAGGAAAATTTGATATTTAAAGAAGAGAGAAAGAAATTAAAAGGGATTTTTATTATATAAGAAGTAGTTAGTGAAGTCAAGTATTAAGTTAAAGTTTTAGTTCAGCCCCGTACGGGCTACCCTAGTGGGGGGTATGCCCGTACTAAATTTAGTTAGTCAAATAAGTTAAGTTGGTTTTAAAAAAATGCAAAGTTAGTTTTGATAGTCCACCGGTCTCATTGTCCCAAGAAGATAGTGTCATATGGTACATTTGCCCAGTGACGTCAAGTGACCCTATATGTAATTCCAAAAATTCATACCGTTGTGTTACGTCGTAAAGACGGAGTTTAGAAGCAGCATGAAGCTCGCATTAGCACTGAAGCCGCAGCTCTAAGAAGAGCCTAAAGTAATGGTCTTGAATGGTGGGGCACAAGACAGTTAAGCGGCCCCTGAGAAAGCTCGGGATATGGGGAAATTGGAGCATGAGGCTGCAGTAACCTGGTGTAGAAAAAGAAAATGGGAGTGAAAGGCGGACAATGGTATGTGAAGAAGAAGTACGGGACAATTGGCCAATGGAACGCACCATCAAGGACATGGACAGGGAGGCAAGGTGGATCGGTACAGTTCGACAAAGGAGGGACAATCTAGAACAGTATGTTATTTGTAATCGAGTGTTGTGTGATGTCTTTAGGTAAATCTGTGATATTTTTTTAATTAATTGTATTTTTGTTTGGTCTTTACTTACTAGAAAAAAAATTTTTAATAATAATAATGATTTAATATGCAGAGAAAAGTAGCCTAAAAGTAAAATTTGATAATAACTCTTTTTTAACCCACCGTATATGTAATATTAAGTTATGAAAGGGTCATTATTTTGATGATATACAATATGCGGGAAAGGTCAAGTCCATTTCTAATAATGCAGAGCTAGCTAGTTTCAAATAAACATTTTTTATTTACCAAGTCAGATGTTTTTGTATAGTACATATGTAGTAAAGTTAATGAGTAATAACACTATGTATTTAAAGTGTTCTATATAGGAGGTATAGAATTTAGGCCACTTTTCTCTAATATAAAATAATCTTAACCGTTGCAATTATATTTAAATAAAATTACTTGGAAAAAATCTTAAATTTACAAATTATTCTGTTAACAACAGAAACAAAAATATAATCAATGACAAATTTTTTAATATTTAGAAAAAAGTCGAGACTTTTATTCAATCATAACAATTATTTTTTGGATTAAAGGCTATTTGAACATTTTTTTGTTTTCATATTTTTCTAATCTTAGATGAAACTTTTTGATGTTTTTGAAACTTTGGAAAGTTAAGATTATTTACATTAGTTTAAATAATAGTTAAAATATTGTTAGATTTTTGAATTTTTGTAAGCTATATGGAACTATCGTTTTCGGTAATATTGCTAATTTTTTTTAAAGGGTTTAAAGTAAATTTGGCTCATTTCTAATAGCGTTGTGGGTCCAACGCTTTCAAGAAGGGGGCATATGTGAACACCTAGTATAAAAAAGTATACATTTTGGGAATTTTAAAAATATACATTTTTGGGAATTTTAAAATAAGTATACATTTTAATTAGTTTACTTAACATTGGGAAATTTGCTACATAAAAATATACGTGAGGTGTCAAGGTCTTAAAAGTATAAATTAAACAATTTTCTAGGTTACTTTTATAATAATAAAATAAAGACATTAAACAAACTGGGTAGCGTAGAAATGCAAAACAAACACTGGAAAATTTGATATTTAAAGAAGAGAGAAAGAAATTAAAAGGGATATTTATCAGATAAGAAGTAGTTAGTGAAGTCAAGTATTAAGTTAAAGTTTTAGTTCAGCCCCCGTACGGGCTACTCCTAGTGGGGGTATGCCCGTACTAAATTTAGTTAGTCAAATAAGTTAAGTTGGTTTTAAAAAAATGCAAAGTTAGTTTTGATAGTCCACCGGTCTCATTGTCCCAAGAAGATAGTGTCATATGGTACATTTGCCCCAGTGACGTCAAGTGACCCTATATGTAATTTCAAAATATATAATACGTCACAATATAAAGGTGTCCGAAAAGGTGATGTCACAAATGATAGGGGTGGTAGTGTGTGAGCCACAATAATGTTAGTCCTGGTTAGTTAGTACTTTATATAAAAAAGTTCTTTTGCGCTTAGTTATCGAGATATTGACGTGCAAAGTTAAAATAAGAAAACTTATTTCAATTATAACTTTGAAACTGTTGCTACAGTATAGTTGGGCCTAGATTTAATTCATCCTAAAAGCAAACCGCAAAGTACACAAAAAAAGATAAACTAAAAAACCTTTTCAAAAGCACATAGCCTCGAGAGCCTGATTACATTTTTTTTTATAAATAACAAAAACATTGGTAAAACGCGTATTACGTACTTAAAAAACATCCTCTTCTTTCGTCTCTGTTCTGCCATAAAACCTGTGGCGTACTCGTTGGATTGAACATTTTTTGCTGCAATAAATCATTGTTCACAAAAGGGTTTTTTTACTTTATCATTTTTTTCTGTACTTTGCGGCATTGCTTTCAGAATGAATTAAATCTGGGCCTAGCTATACCATTGAAATATGGACAAATAAATAACTTTATACTAATGTTAAGGTAAACTGGCGTTCAGCAAATTTGAATTATACAGGGTGAGACATTTTTTTTAAATAAAAAGTATGCATTTTTAACACAGGTGACCACGATTTCTCGAAAACTACTGAATCAATTGGTCTCAAATTTAGAATAATTATACAATAAATATATTTTTTGTTTTTTAATAAATATTTTAAGGCCTAAATTTGGGTCCGGAAATTGAATTTTTGTTTTTGAGAAACAGCCATTTGTCTTTTTTTTGCTTATTTCTTCGATTAATCTATAGATTATACATTTCTAAAACTAGACACGTTAGATTTTTATTTTAGATAATCCACTCCAGAGATATAGTGCTCACCGCAAAACGTGTTTTTTTGGAAGAGCTTCCGGACTTCGGCTACAGAGGCTTTTAAAATTATTGTTCTGACAAAATATGTCAAAATATTGTTAAAAGAATAGAGAATATATGAGGACATTTCTTTATAAGCTCGTACAAATGCTGTCCCTGGTAAATATTTTTAACCTTTGTCAAACATCCATGTCCTATTTCAAAGAACATTGCACTCGGCAGGATGTCAACTTTACAACAATTTGCGTTTTATTTCACTAAAAAGACATTTGTAAATATTATGTTTTTCTATTATGCAGGCAGGGGACTGTTTAATAATTGTGAGGACAAACTTTACAGGTGTTTACTAAATATAATGAAATTCGTAATGGGACCTTGTTTTACGAAAATATAATTTAAATAGATTTTTTAATAATATATTAACTGTTTAATGTATGTACTTTCAACAATTTCTTGGTAAATCGAATTTTTGGACGAAAATACAGTGTTGGGGACAGTAGGAGACTGTATTTTAGGAGGTTCTGTCACTTATATAAAAAAAATTGAAACAGTTATAGTTCTAAAAATAATGAGCCGTAAAATTTTTAGGATTAAAGTGCTATGAGGTTGATGAGTAATATTAATTTAAATATTTTAATTACTTTTTGAGAAAAATTGGTCGGGACAAGCTGATTACAGTTTACAGAGAATCGTCCAAGAACAAAATTTTAAATTAATAGGGCTTTCCAGAAAAAATCTTGAAAAATTGTCTTGTTTCTGTCTTTTAAGTGGATATAACCCCTTAACTTTCTACATTAGCGCATATTTATTTCAAAATCTGATATGTAAAGAAAGCTTAAGTACTGTCTAAACAGCGAAACGTCACCAAAACGCTCGTTATCGCAAAACCATTTTTTTTTAGAAAATGAACAAAGATGCATATTTAAATATTATGTTTATTCCTAAACATATTTTCTAAATAAAATTTTTCGATATTATGAAGAAGAGAGGTACTTTCCTCTTGAGCAAAATTCACTTTGTTTTGACATACCTCGTATACCACTGCAAAAAATTAACGTATGATAATTGTATTTTTTTGGGTTTTAGACCATGCAAAACTTTTTATAAAGAATAACTTTTTTTGTAAAATTAATAATAAAATAGTTTTCCAAATGGTACGAACTTAAGTAGACACTCTGTATATTTAAAAAAAAAACAGGTCAGTAACTTTTAAAAGGGAAAAGAAAAGGGTAAATAAAACCAATATATTTATTGTATATCTATATACAATTTAATCATCTTTATTGTATACAAATACATATTAGAACCACTGAAAGTATATGTATTATGTATACTAGTTACTATTTTAAAATAAAATAAAGAACCACAAAATGTATATCACTGTATAGGCAAGAGAGGGGGTAATCCATAATATATTGGCACATGTATAATCTATTTAAATAATTAGATAATATTATCAACATTTGATGGGTTTTTGACAGAACATCTTAAGTGACATTCGTCAAATATTACAGAAAACAATTTTTTTCTCATTGTGGTATTTTTAAAACAAAGTTGGTAATTTTTTTGTATGTACATTAGTGCACAGCTTTATTTCAGTTCTCCGATTTTTGTTTAAAAATAACGAAATGGGAAGAAAAAATCGTTTTCCGTAAAATTGACAAAAGTCGCTTAGGTGCTGGTTAAATATAAAAAACCAAAACAAATTTTTACTTCCAAATCTAAATGAAAAGCTATGCCACTTTATCAACTTAATATATTTGCTAAAAAAACTCTATGTATAAAACATATTTAACCCCCACCCTTACCTACCACTTTTGCACAATGTGTAATAAAACTTAATTTGTGGTATCAAATCTCAAAAGGATACACATATTTTAATTTTAAAAAATCCATTTTCATTCAAGTTTTAAAAAGTTATTTTAACTTAAAACCAAAGCTTTCTGTAGTTTAGGCACGGACACTTAGTTTATTTTTAATATAGGATAACAATTTTAAGTTAATTCTTTATTTCAATTGGAAGTATGGAATCAGATAAACTATAAATGCAACAACTGCGTTTTTAGTTTTCGCACCACTGCTGAAAAAAAAACTAAAAGCAAACAAACATACCCAAAATAGAAATACAAGAAAAAATTATAAAAATTAGGAAAATTTTTAGGTATCCTGCCTCACTTAGGGAGAGCGCCCACCAAAGTGGCGTGGCAAGTAGCAAGTAGGACGCGTCTAGCTTGCCACGCCACTTAAATGTGATATGATTCATTTGTTCACATTGGTTCTATTTAAAGTAACATGCTAGATGCGTGCTACTTGCTACTTGCCACGCCACTTTGGTGTGCGCTCTGCCTCACAGGCATACTAATAAACTGTGAAATACTCCCAAGAGTCAAGGCCTAATAATATCGACTATTTGTTATTCTTAGCTTTATTATTTCTTAATTAAATAAATAAGAAAAAGAAATAAAGAAAGTGATTGAACACAAAGCAAAGAGAATTTACCTTTTGGTTTTAAGATTTTTCTCAGCTTTCCTAAATATAAAATGTCCATTATAATAAAAAACTTGGTATGAACATTAATTTAATAAAATTTGCATCAACTTTTTTACACATTAGTTATTAAAACAATTAAAACTAAACATAACCAGTTCATAATTTGGATTTAGGAATTATAATTTTATTATCGTCATTAAAATTCAGTTATGGTCAAGTGACTAGTAAATTACAAAATTTTCATGCCAAACTTAAAATCTAACAAAATAAATCTATTTTATTCATTAATAAGTTATATTTAATGGGGCAACTGTAATATTCGGTCGATATTACTATTCAAAAACAAATACCTTAAAATAAACCCCTAAATACCACAACTTATTTCATTCTTCTATTGGGTTCACTGGCAGTGGGCGGAGGCGGGGGACCCCTTCTATCTAATTCTTCCAAATAATTTAACACTAATTGAGTCCTTTCTTGGGGAATGTGTTCCAGCACTAAATACCTGTAAATAATTAAGAAATATAGTTTTACAAAACCCCAGACTCCAAACAGTTAAGGCACAAAATAATAAAAAACAGTTAAAATTCTTTATAAAGGTATTAATAATATTGTTAATGTCAAAGTTACCACCAAAATATTCTATTTTTTAACACTATGAAACTTTGAACTACAAAAAATTCCATATAAAACAGGATATAATTGAAGTGCTTATTGTAATAACATGATAAGCCACACGATACAGAAATCTGTTCTCTAATTTATTTAATCAAGATTATGAAAAGCCAGAATAAAAAAGTTTGAAGTATTGTCCTTGGACCTAATTAACTCATAAAAAATTATTCAATGTTTTTTTAGAAAATAGTTAATTTTATACTTATACAGGGTATTCGGAAAATGCGTTAGGAAATTATGGGGGTCATTCTGCAATGTAAAATTATGTTAGTAAGTAAGTCCTTTGATAAAATGTCGAAATCTTCCAGGTTACCAAGTTACAGGAGTTAAAAGTTCAATTTTTATTATTGATTTTTCGCCATATTGCATTTATTTTTTAACCAATCTAGTTGACATTTGGCACACAAATCGAGCTATGCAGATTCTAAATTTTTTTTATTACAGTACTTTTTTCAATACCGGCAGAGGGCACTTTACCTGAAACTTTAAACTTATTTACATCATAACTTTTTATTTTGACAGATATCGAAAGCTGGGGGCGCAATTTTATAGACAATCAAAAACTTAAGAAATAAGGTACTACTTATTAAAGTCGATAAACCCCACGGTTCGACCTCAGTTTCTCATCAATTTGAATCAAATACCTACATACATACAGGGTGTCCAGTAACTCAGCCGACAAACTTTAAGGGGTGATTCTACAATTATTATTGAAAATAAGAAAAAACTTCTTAAAAACATGTCCCAAACATCTTAGTTTGTGAACTACGGTGTGTTAAATATTTTTTAAAAAATCTTTTTTTTAATTTTTAACACCCTCGTAGATCCAAAACTAAGACGCTTAGGACATATGTTCATTTTATAAAGTTTTTTCTTATTTTCCTTTGTAGAATCGTCCCGTAAAGTTTGTCGGTTGAATTACACACCCTGTATGTATGTGGGTAATTAGATTGAAATTGATGAAAACTTTGATGTCGACTGGTGCCTAAACGGTGGGATTTATTCACTTTAATAAAGAGTACCCTATTTTTTAAATTTTCAATTGTCTAAAAATGGCGCCCCCAGCTTTGCGATATCTGTCATAATCTAACAAAATGCCGGGATGTTCCTCTTTAATTAGGTTCAGGAACAATACTTAAGTTTTTATTCTGGGTTTTTATATTCTTAATTAAATAAATTAGAAAATAAAACAGATTTTTATGGCGGTGTGGCTTATTATGTTATTACAATAAGCCATTCAATTGTAAATAATAAATTGCTTTAATCAACAAATAATTAACATTTAGAGTTGACCTACCTTTTATCATTTTTCAGAATGTCCTCGATCTCTTGCATGTGGTGTTGATTTTCTCGCAAAAGCACTAATGATTTGTGAGTGATAAGCTTAGTTTCTTGCAATAGTTCTTTAAACTGGCCCTTTGCAGTCACTAATTTGTCCTTTAAATAGTCTTTAAACTCTCTTTCACACTGCAATAAATAAACACATTATTATACATTAAAGAAAAAACTAGTGGCAACATCAAGTAAACTAAAAAAAAAAATATGATAATACACAATTTAAACATAAATTCAGTAAATACTTTGAGGACACTGACATTTTCAGATTCTGACTAGGTAAATTTAAAAGTGTTCTTACAGACTATAGCAGCATAGGTAAGTTTCAGTGAAATCAAATGACTAGGACTATATGAGTATAGAATTTAGTATTATTTGGAGGTTTGGACTCACTATTAAATAAATAATTTAATAATCTTACCCTTTCACTAGAAGCAAACTTAGTATATCTTGGATCATCCCTGATAATCTTCTTGATTTCTTTCCAATTGCTAACCAATGAGACTTCTGGTGTTTCGTCTAACATTTCTCTGAAACTTTGGCGTTTTTTTCTTAAGAAGCTGCTCAATGTGTTCATTAAAAAGTTTTTCTTTTCTTCTCTTGAAAGCGAGTCTGCTAGATCCCATCTGTGATCTTTGCGCAGGATCCTTTTAACTTCTTTCCAACTTAGTTCAGAATTACGGACCAAGTCAACCAATAATGCGTTAAAATGCTGAAAAAAAATTTATATGTAAAGTTTGCCTGTGCACTTTTGATGTTAATAGATTTTTGGTTACCAAGTACTGCACAAATATTATCTTTTTTAAAGTTTAAATTTAATAATGCATATATTACGCTAAATTTGTGTAATTACCGATTTCATGTATTCGGCAAAATGTTGCTTAATTCATGAAATAAGCAGTAGAGTTACCGATTTCTTGTAATAGACCAATATTTTAGTTAAAATTGCTCATTTCACAAAATAGGCACAATGGTTGTTCCATTTTATTACCAACCTATTAAATTGTGACAATTTCGTCATAAACTAACATAACCTAAAATTTTCCAAACTTGCTTTTAGTAGGCTACAGTTAAAACCACCGGAACAGCTAATTTGATTGATTGGAAGCACCACAGACGGTCATGCAAAACTGTGACATTGGGGAGGGTCATGGTTAGTTCTGGTTAGTTGAATCTTTTTTTTAATTCCTTAATAAAGGAATTAAAAAAATGATTTAACTAACCAGAACGAACCATGACCACCCGAATTTGATAGTTTTATTTACCGGTATTCGGCAAATATAAATGTGCCATTTTTGCCTTAACAAGAAATCGGTAACTCTACTGCTTATTTCACGAATTAAGCAAAATTTTGCCGAATACGTGAAATCGGCAATTACACAAATTAGGCGTACCACATATACATTTACAACATTTCCTTACCTGTCTAGCTTCATCTCTCTTATGCTGTTCCCTTTCCTTGTCTCTGTCTCGCATATGAGTAGCCAATGTTCGCTGTACCTCCTCCTCCCTTCTTTTTAGACTAGCCTCGGCTTTAGCTTGTCTTACTTTCTCTCGTTCTTCTTTTGCCTTTAATTTAAAGAAAAATAAAACAGAGATATTAAAGATAATAAAAAAAAAACATAGTAAAACACAAGAAGGGAAGCCAATAGAGTTTATACTAAAAATAAAACCCATTTTACCTTTTCATCGTCAGATTCGTGATCTTGTTCAGCTTCTTCAGTTTCTTTTTCTGAAGCAGCACCTTCTTCAGGCTCTTGTTTCTCATCCTCCTCCATTGGTTCTTCTTTGTCATCTTTAGGTTCTTTATCTTTGTCCTTATCGCGCTTTTCCTAAACCCAAATAGTAAATATTAATAAAACAAGTGTCTTCAAAAGTTCAAAATTGCAGATGATTGTAAAAAAATAAGTATATACTTTTTTAAATTATGTTTTAATTCTAAACCTACTAAGTATAAAAGTAAGACTCCGAAAAATAAATCATATTTTATACTTTTTTGTTGTTAGTTTTTTGATAACAATCTTTTTTTTATGCAAAACTCGCAAATTCTTGTTCTGAAAAATTCTAAAAACACACAATCGTAAAGAAAATTAAATTCCCTACAAAAAGCATAAATTGTCTTCAATTAAGCCGTTTTCATGATTTGGGCTTTGAACATTAAATTATTTTTTCAATTTGGTTCTATCAATATTTTTAAAATTCAATACAATGTGCGTTTATTGACCGAATGGTGCGTAATTATAATACTTTCTATTCTGATCTGGACATTTTTAATTTAAGATTATCTTCTCTCAAACGCATGCTAAGCAGTAATATTGTATAAAATCCAATAGATACTTTTATAATCCTACTTTTGTGGCATGTATGATAATTTATTGTGTTTTTGTATATTCTCCATTTAAATTTTTGCTGTATTTGTGTGTTACTTTATATTTATACTTATATCTATATTATTGTACCTATTGATTTTTATGGCTATTGCTTTTTTTTTTTTGTACCATTTAGAATGTTTTATTCTGTAGTGTACTTTGTAAATAAATAAATAAATAAATAAATAAATTCACTCCTTCAAAAGTTATTCGTCGTAGAAGGTAAATCCAAAAGTAATTTCAACGTTAAATAACTATTGAAAGAAATAATTTAAGAAATGTTAAGAGACTCTTTTGTAGCGCATTTAATTTTCTTTAAAAATATGTATTGGATTTATTTAAACATTCATATTTGAGGATCTTCAAATGAAAACGCAGTTTTTGATAAAACACAATTTTTAGAACGCTCCACGATTTTTGCCGTTTATTTTAAATTTATGAATTTTAAAAGTTTCTAAAATGAAATATTTCATATTTATATATTGATAATATAATATATTTTACTTAATTTTGTTTTTTTAAACGTGTATAATAAAACGCGGGGTAAAAATTATTAAATACTCTTAAAATTGTGTTTTATCAAAACTGCGTTTTGATTTGGAGCTCCTTATTTGTAGTAGTAACAATAATTCAAACTCAAGCAACAAAATTAATAAAATAGTTTAGTGGTCAATTACCAATTACATGGAAACAGCTTATTTGACGACGATTTACAAAGAAAGCTTTTTTGTAAGAACTTTAATTTGTTTTTTAATGTGCGCGTTGATAAAATTTTTCTGATCAAAAATTTGCATAAAAAGATTGTTGTTAGAAAACTATTAGTCACGAACATAGACCTAATATTATTAGGAAGGGCTTAAGCTTTCACAATATTTTTTGTCACTTTGAACAATATTTTCGATATATTAAACAAAAAAAATGATCGATTTTTTGGTCTATTCCATTATATATATAATATAAGAAACATTTTTTGTTATCATCACTTCAGGGAAAACTTTACCTTTCTGTCCTTATCCTTGTCCTTCTTCTTGTGCTTTTCCTTAGTTCTTTCCCTCTCTCGTTCCTCCTTCCGTTTTCTCTTTTCCTCCTTCAAAATTTTACAGTACTCCCTAAACCAGTCCTCCCCTCATTCCGTGAGAATCCACTGCTTTGTATCTAGCATCGCCGTCCACTTTTCGTTTGACATCCGACCAATGAGAATGTCTGTCAATGTCAGAATGTTCTCGAAGCATAGCGAAAAAGTCTTTCTTGACCTGTAAAACAGTTGGGTTTGTTAGTAATGTAACAATGCCTGTTATTTTACTCTACAAACTATTATTTTGTAGACTATGTATTAGTGTTAAAGCAATGCTGAGAAAAACACTTAGAGTATTAAATATTAATTTTGTAGTATTAACGATAAGGTGATTAATTTCGGTGGTACGTAAATCATTATTTTAGTAAAGCCGCATAATTAGACACAAAATGGCAGAATTTGAGATATCAGAAAGTATTTTAAACTTTTATTTTATTGTCAATACATGGCAACTTTGAATTTGTTTTTTTTTGTTTAGGTTGAAAATCCTCTATTAATTTGTCTAAAATAGCTGGTTACCCTGAATGAACAAAATTGCATATTTGGAAGTAATTTTTAATTCTAAACAGCTGGTTACCCTGGTTTTCACAGGAACCTACAGTGTGTCTACATAAGTTGGCGGCATATGGAAAACTTTTTGTTATTAATTTTACGAAAAAATTTATTCCTTATAAAGTTCTACATGGTCCAAAACCCTATAAAATGCAATCATCAGATATCAAATTGTGTCAGTCATGTACGAGGTTTGGCCAAAAATGTAATTGTTGCTCAAGAGTAAAGCACCTGTATTTTTAGCCTGATATCGCAAATTGTTCTAAAGAAAAGATGTTCAGAATTAAAAATTGTTACTTTCAAATATGCAATTTTGGTCATTTTCCAAAAAAAAAAAAAAAATGATATTTCTCAGCGATACTGGTAAGAATTTAGGTTTGTCCATTAGTGCACTATATTTCATGATTATAAATGTCATAGGACAGTTTCAAATACACTTTTTAAATTACCTGTATGAAACAAGAAGATTGTACAATGCCTAATGTAAACCTAATGTTCTCGATTTCGCAGAAAAAAAAATCCAAAAATTTTTTTTCTTTTGAAATGAACAAAATTGCATATTTGGAAGTAATTTTTAATTCTAAACATCTTTTCTTTATAACTATTTGCAATATTAGCAAAAATACAGGTACTTTACTCTTAAACAAAAAATTAAATTTTGGGCCAAACCTCATACATGACTGACACAATTTGATATCTGATTATTGCATTTTAGGTTTTGGACCATGCAGAACTTTTTATAAAGAATACCTTTTTTTTTTAATTAATAATAAAATTTACCCATATGTCGCCAACTTACGTAGACACACTGTATACAATAGACTAGACCTACTCAAACTCAAAAACTAATTGCTTAGAGAATACTGGTTCAAATTTAAAATATTTATTATGATAAAAGTGACTAATTAATACATAAATTATTTTGACACTTAAAAAAGTCATAATGGATACCAAAAATTAATAATACAGATTATGGTTAATAAAAAAAAATGTTATATAAAGCTTTGGACAATCTGTACTTTTAATTAAAAAAAACCATTTATGGTCTTAGCAAGCATTGATTTAACACTTAAAACATATTGTTTTCATAAAATAATGTCTGTTATGTGAAATATTAAATAAATATAAACTAACTTATAATAATAAATTATTATTATTACTAAAGCAATAAATCAGTATTATTCGTCTGCCCCTTCTCTTGCTCTAAACATCCTGAAAAGAAGATATGATTAAAGCTGAAAGAAAATATGTCAATAAACTATTAATTCTGAAAGAAAATGGATTACATTAGCAAGTCCAAACACATACTTTTTGTGGGCGTCCAAGAATTGGGCACTGTTTATATGGTGTCAACATTACATTCATGGTTGAAAATATAAATTTAAATTAAATATTTTTGAGTTGTTTTTATTTCCTTTAACTTACTTCAACACTACTCATATTTGATATAGGTTTAAGGTTATAATAATACCGTTTGTTAAAAAATTAACATATTGCAGATTTAAGTGGTTTTGGGTGCAGTTCGCAATTCAAGGAGGCCCCTATATTAAAAAATACATATACCAAAAATAAATAATGAAGTAAATTCCTTAAAACTCATTTTTTAATAAATATAAAGTATGTGTTAGGATATTAGGTAAAATCTGATAGATGAAACTTTTTAACTGTTCAAATTTAATAAGTTTTACTGTCCAGTTGTCTCTTTTATGCTAAAGATATCTACATCTATTTTATACAGGGTAGCTTTTATGTATGGAAACGGTCAATTATTTGCTAAAGTAAGGTAGCTAGCGAAGAATGCTAAATACAAAAGTTTTAGGGTTTTTAGAAATCTATTACACTGCACATAAACTAAGTATACAGGATCAGTCATAAAGCCATTGAAGAGCAAAGTTACCTTATTTTAAATGGAACCCCCTGTATATTATTCAATATAAGAACAAAAGATATACATATATTTTTTTTATTTAAATTATTTTAAATGGCGGCTGTATCCTTAATTTTTCTAGGAAGGTCGGAGAGACACTTCTTAATCGGCGGGCAGTCTAGCATTAATTCTTGTGAATTGAAGGTCAAAAACTATATTTTTTTTATTTATTAATTTTTTGTCTAATTACTAAAAATAACCTTTTTGGATCAGATGGCGGGATAAAGTCTGGAGGAAAAAATACAGCCTTAAAAATTGAAAATTCTATTCTCCCAAGTTACGACGTCCTAACTTCATTGACGCAACACACACAATAAAGTTAGGACGTTGTTAACTGGGAGAATAGATAAATATGCATAGAATAACTGATATATATATGCATATACGTAGTAGTAGTGTAGGCCAACATTTTAAAAAAATGTAGTTAGGACGTTTTAAAGCCTACTGTCCATGAGAGCGGTTTTCCGCTCGCGGATAATAATTCAGCGTTGTGATTGGCGGGAAAAGCATTTTAAATTTTTACTAACCAATCACCACGCTGAATTATCATCCGCGAGCGGAAAACCGCTTTCATGAACATCCGGCTTAACTAAGGACAGCAGTGTAATTTGGAACCATGTACCAACTGTTGTAAAGAATATAATCTCTGAGAAATTACAAATAAAAAAGTTTCCTCTATGTAATAAACAAGCAATATTAGTTACGCATGTTTACATGTCCGTATTTAGTTAGATTGTCTCTTCGTCACATTGCATATGTGTTATATGTTATTTAGCTCAACCGGTAGGTATATAACAAATAAGGAACCAGTTATTTATGTACATACCTATACAAAGTTTTTATAATGGTTTTTGAATAAATGAAATAATTATTTAATTACATTTATAGTTTAATTATAACTTATGCATATTGATATAATCTAATAAACTTTTTTTTTTATAACGTACAGTTCTTTTTGTTTCCTTCTTAATTCTACGCCACTGATCTGCCTAAAATCAAACATGGCCGAAAATGGCCCGACTTGACGTCACAGCCAGGCTAGCCAAATATGACGAATGTCGTGACCTTATCTCATAAATCGACTTTGCAGTGAAGCACAGAGGAGGTAATGTCTTACTATGGGGGTGTATGATAGCCAATGGGATAGGCAATTTGGTCTTTATTGTTGGTATTATGGACTAACATGCCTATTAAATATTATAAGAAATAATCTAAACCCAAGTGTTAAAAGCTTGGTCTTGAGGGTCATTATTTATTCCAACAAAATAACGATCCCAAGCACACTGCAAGGCTTGTACGTGAATGGGTGAGCCACAATGTCCGCCAGCAACTTCACACACCACCCCAATCACCGGACGTTAACTTAATAGAACACCTGTGGGAGGAATTTAAGCGTAAGAAAACACCAAGTTAGAAATAAAGAAGATCTCAAAAGAAAATCAGACAATAGTGGGAGAAAAATTCTGACAGAAGTATTAGACCTGAAGTATTAAACAATTTTATAATAAAAAATACTACTGTATGGAAACTTTCTTGACGTTATTTTTTATTATTATTACTATTTAATTCTTCATTGTTCAAATAAAGTGTTATAAAAGACTTCAGTTTTGTTTTTATAAGTTCTAAAGGGACTGCCGATATTTACTTATAATATTTTTAATAATAAACATAAATTAAGAAGTACACATGAAAACATTTTTTAAAAGGACTAGTGTATGGAGACTTTTTTGACTGACTGTATTATTATTAATATTTTATTTTAATTTTTTTTTCACATAGAAATTACTGTTGTTAAAAATATGTGTGCAAAATTTCAGAAAGATCAGTCAATAACTTCTTGAGTAATTGTGCCCGTTAATGTCAAAATAAAGTTTTGAAAAAACGTGTTCAGTTTGAATAGGTACATAAAAATTCATTGAATATAGTGACTTGCCGACTCTGTAGTATAAGAAATACTAAAGTTTTGTTCTAAAAATTTTAGTGACGTTTTAAGGACTATACTAACATAGGATTTTTTTACATTTTACAGGTATGTCCCCTCTTAATCTCTGGTGCCTTTATGTACAAGAACTATACTCATCTTAAATTTTACAAGTAAATAAAAGGGTTTATTCCACACTAGAGCAGCTTTCTTAAGCTCATTAATGGAATATTAAAGAAGCATTTTTGAGATAATGAATGAAAAGGCAAATGGCTTTTTGAATAAAAAAATAGAATGTTACCTATTGTAGGAAAAGCGATTTCTTTCAAAATATAGCAACATAATTTAAGTATGGTCCTTTTTGTTATACAATTAGTAAGTAAAGAGGTTTCAAGAGAAAAATACCTTAAAGAGACTTCGAAACTTTCTCATATCAAAAAATAGAGCTAATATTTATAAAGACAAAAAAAAGTGTTCACTATCAGATTTCATTTTGTGGGCGTCTGGCACTGAATGGTCCCAATATATGTAAATGCTGAAAATAAAATTGTTTTATTTATTCCTAAATATAAAACAGAATGAAAATTTGATCCTTATATCTAAACTAAGCCTATAGAAAATCTCTTGGTAAACTTAAATTTATAGCATTTATATGCCAAAAAAGTTGTAAAAATATTCATGTTTTTAATTTCAATTATAAAATTAATAAATCTATGTTATTACCAAAATCAAGACACATTTTTAAAAGAGTCAGTTTTAGACAAATCTTTATTTACATTAATGTTGACAATTCAAAATGGGCTTGTTTACCTAACACCCTTTACAGCCGAAAATAATTAAATAAAAATATGCTTAAAGTGATTATTTTACTTAAAGCAAAAGTATCTTTATATAGTACTCTATCAATTTTTAAATTTCTTGATCTTAAAAAAATCTAAAGACTTTTATGTATTTCTAAAATAGATCTAAAAGTTCTTAAGAGTCAATTGACTGTGCTTGCACTAGTCAGGCAACCCAAACACATTCTTAAAACGAGAGATAAATAGGACCATGCTTATTTTTACACTGAAACTAGAATTTAAAAACTTTTCTGAAGTACATATATGAATTTGTAATCTTAATTTATTAAAGTTAAATATTTTGTATGTTACACCAAGATCTTCTGGACATAAATAATAATTTGAAATTCTAAATCTTCTAAGTATATGAAAAAAAAATATATTTCTTTTTTAATTTTCTTAAAAATAGATTTAAGTTACAAAAAGTAAGCCTTGTTTTAACTATTTTATTTTACCGATTTATTTCAGACACATTCACAGAAAGTAATAATAATAATTTTTCGCAGTACTTACGCTCATGGTTTATTCTAAATGTATTTATTAAAAATGAAAACAATAAAATGTCTTTTAGGTATTTAAAGCATATTTCTATTTAAATATCCTTTTAGAATATTCAATTATAAATAATACTTAATAAAAAGATCACCCTAAAAAAATTATTTAAAAGTAAAATCTTGTAATTTTAACTAAAAACTTTAAGTAAATTAAAGACACGGGAAATCCATTTAAGTTAAAATAAAACAACATCGCGCAGTCTCACTCATTTTCACAAACCAGAAAGATATATTTCTAACCTCATCTGCTTAATATAATACAGGCTGATCATTCTTAAGTCGGCACTATTGCTAACTTTCTTATTGTTGGTAATACGAAGTCGGTTTAATTAGTAAAGTTGTAGTACTTTTTCCGCTGATTAACGTGCTGCCAACCAAAAAACAACTGAACATCAGGTATTCGATTTATTACAAATAATTGTACCTTTTTAAAATGGAACACCCCCTATATTCCATCACCATTTGAAAGATCTAGCAAGCCGTTAAAAAAGATCCACATATATTATATCCAATTTTAAATAGTTTCGGAAATATGGCCATCTGCGAGAATTTAATAGTAAACCGGCATTTTTAAATAAAACACTCTGTATATTACATCACCATTAAATAGATAATTTAAAGAGCATTAAAAACTACCACATTTGATGATATATCCAAATCTAAAAAAATGGTAGATATAGTGTCTATTTTATCTTTGACACTAAATATATAATTGGGCCACTATAAATTGATGATGAATACCTATTAAGTAACTTCGGTTACTGTAGTTTTAAACCAATAAAATACATTTTTTTGTTGGGGTATCTAGAGTTACTAACTTTTTAAACCAATGAAATATAGTTTTTGTTCAGGTGTTTTTCTCAATTTGTGAACAGAGTATAGTGCTTATAGCTTAGAGTTGAAGATAATATAATGGAAATTTAACATAATTTTCAGATTTGAATGGTCACATTTTTTAAACTGTAAGAGATAGACATACAGGGTGTTCATTTAAAAACTTTCCACCCAAGTTATCTTCGAAACAGAGACAGATTTGAGAAAATCGCCGAAACACGTCATTATATATTTATTGAGGGGGAACGCTTTTACAAAAATTGGACGGCGCCCCTTTAACCCTTAACCACCCCAAAATTCTTAAATAAGAAGGCGGGTCGAGTGATTCATCATTTTAAAGCTTCCTGACGAGTACTTTATAACCCTAGAATATGAAGTCAATATCTTCACCTATTACAAATGACGGTACTTGAGAAATTACCTAAATACCTGATTTGGATGGCCATATTTCGAAACTAATAAAGTTAGATATACCTAATGTGGTGTTTTCTTAAAAGCTCTTTTAAAAGGTCTTTTTAATGGTAATACTGGTAGTAATATACAGGGAGAAGAAAAAGTACATATTTTTTTATTTAAGAACCCTGTATATTATTTTACCATTAAAAAGATCTTTAAATGAGCTTTAAGAAAATACCATATTAAGTACATCTAACTTTATTAGTTTCGGAAATATGACCATCCAAATCAGGTATTTAGGTAATTTTTAAAGTACCGCCATTTTGAAATAGGTGAAGATATTGACTTCATATTCCAGGGCTATAAAGTACTCGTCAGCAGCTTTAAAATGATGTATCACTCGACCCGCCTTCTCATTTAAGAATTTTGGGGTGGTGGCCCTGGTGGTTAAGGGGTTAAAGGGGTCGAGCCTCAATAAATATCTTGACGTGTTTCGGCGATTTTCTCAAATCTGCCTCGTTTCGAAGATAACTTGAGTGGAAAGTTTTTAAATGAACACCCTGTATAAAATGTGCCACTTTCTTAAAGCTCTTTAAAATATCTATTTATTGGTGATGTAATAAATAAAGTGGTTTGTTTTAAACATGCCGTTATGTATTACATTTGACTTTTTTTTAAAGATCTCCTGATGGATGGTCCGTATGGTATAACACTAAAAAAGTATTTTTTTTGTAATAAATCGAAAACCCGATGTTCCATTGTTTTTCGGTTGGCAGCACGTTAATCAGCAGAAAAGTACCACAACTCTACTAATTTAATCCACTTCGTATCTCCAATAATAAGCAATAGTACCGACTTAAGAATGATCACCCTTTATACCACCATCATAGTACCTTCCATACAAAGAACATTTTTTCTTGATTGAACTATTTTTTTCTTACTTGCACATCGTTTCGAAACAAAAAGGAATATTAAGAGAGACCTTTGCCAGAGTTGTCAGGATAAACCAGCCCATTGCAAAAATACTTTACTTTTGTTGAAGTGATTTGTATATTACTATTTATGTACCGTCAGGCAAAATTAAGCTCCGAGAGACCTCATTTGACAATTTGACAGTTGACAGTTCGCCGATCCTGAGCGGTCTGAAGGGAATGACATGTGACAGTGACAGTTTTTTGACAGCCTCAAGCAGCCTCAGCACACACCTTGTAGAAGTCGATGACAAGCTAGAGAAGACACTGTCATTTTTAGAATTTGTGTAAAAACACTTTTTCTCTAAGTTCAGACACTTAGTATAATAAACCCTGTTTATCAAAGTAAACTCTGAAAGTGTATCAAAAATATTAGATACTTTAGCTTAGTAATAAGTAATAAGCTATTGTATGCTAATTTTTTAATATCTGCGCTATAAATAACCAACAGAAAAAAATATACTTGTTGTACATTTAATAGACAAAACTGCTATACAAATACAATTTGTTGTAATTTGTGCTTCTCTGCAAATATTTAAAAATGTTCTTCTTTTAAAAGATTTATCATAAAAAGGATTTTTAACAAGGTTAAATTATGTATGTTCCTTTTAATTAAATACATTTAAAAATACTTTAAATTTTTGCAGAGACGTATTGTAATATAAAAATAAAGCCACATTTATACTTTACCAACAATAACTGTAAACGACTGATGATGAGTTTCATAAAAGATACCAATAAAATGCTGAAAACCCTAGTAAAATTAAAGGAAAAAAATGCTGGGGTATTTAAGTAAAAAAAATAAGAATATATAAGAAAAAATAATATCATATGAAATAAGTTTTAAATAGAGGAAATGTTTAGTCATATAACCAACAAAAGACGTTGAGATACAAATGGAAATTTTTAAAACCACATTTGTAAGACATTTTTAAACATTTTAATTTCTGAAATTAAACAAGTGTTAAATAACGTAAATCTAATCCTCATCCTATTCTTATTATTAACTTTATTTAGTATTCTAAGCAGTGCATTTTTATACAGTTGCAATGCAATAGTGAAAACTTTCTTTAATACACAAAAATAGATGCTGCCAGAGATTTAAAAAATATATTTTTATTAACAGAATCAGGTATTTAAAATAAAAATTAAATTCATAATCAACAATAAAGAGCATACATTGCTATAATTTTAGGTGATTACCAAAAAAAAAATTGAAAACATGTATTCTGACGCTCGAAACAGAAATTCTATTTGATGTAGGATGTTTTCCTCATTTATCTGGAGGTATAAATCTGACTTATTTTTTCTTCAAAAATGTAGTCATACCTATGTTATATTTTAACACATTAGCATGTTCCTTACTGGGAAAATAAGCTGTATATTAAGGATTTACTTTAGGTATAAATTTAAGATTGTTAAACTTCAAAAGTGAAATATAAACAGAAAGGGATGAATGCCACTTGTATCTCAGTTTGTTGTTCTAGAATTATAGTAAATAAAAAAACTATTGTTTTGTGTGAGAACTTTATAACAACAGAAAAGGTCATTATCGTCACAAATTTTAAAATAATTTTGGCCTTTACCATCATTATTAGAAAATGGCCAAAACAGCAAATTTAAGTAAACTTACCGCTTCTCTTTTCTGGAACTTTTCTTCCTTTTCTTTTTCTGCGCACCTCAATGAGATACTCATTGAAGAGGCTTTCCCTCTCCCGCATTTTTTCCACGCCTTTAAACCTATCGTCCTTGGCGTATTTCTGTGCAAAATCGCTAAATGAAGACCTGAAAACAAAAAAAAAAAAATCTAACCATTGTCGGCTGAGCTTTTATTCCATAAACTGTTCAGGTGTAACAACATTATTTGAAACTTAAAAACAAAAAGATAAAACTAATTTAATGATTTTTTTATCATGTTGAACTTACTTCCCATGCAAATGAGCCTCAGACATCAACCTTTTAAAAGCTTCTTTCTTCTCTCTTAACTTGTTTCTCTTCTCCCGCCTCTCTTCCTCCGCCCGCTCTTTTACATATTTTTCAAACACCTGTTTTCTTTCTTTTGAAGTTAAAAGAAGGTATCTGGAATAAATAACATAAATTAAAAGAACACTACATTATATTTTATTTAAATATCGTTTTAGACAAGCAAACCTACAGTTTTTGGATTGCAGCACTTTCGAAATATCAGTTTCAATGAATGAGCTGTCAAATAGTACAATACACCAGTGATGATTTATTTATAAAGGATTTGGAGGGACCAAGATTTTGAAAACAGTTTTATATAAAAAGTAAAAAAAAAAAGTTAAAATTATGCTCATCTTTATGAAATAAACTATTTGCTAAGACAATTTAAAAGCAGAATGAGGGTTAATTTATTATTAACCTATTTTAAAATCACTGTTTAAAGCATGCTTATTTTAAAAAAGAAAAATACGAAAAATTATTTTAATGACAATATTTATCTATATATTTTTACATTATCTTTTAAAATTGTGTATTGATTATTTTAAATTATGCTGTTTGATTTTTTATGCATTTGTTGGTTTTTATTATAAGAATTTATTAATCAAAGCTTTGTTAACAATTTTTTTTATCAACAATAAAGTGTATTTTTGATTTGACTTGAGAATATTAATGTACTTTTAGCTCTAGCTTCCTGTTTCATATGACATTAAATTTGCATAATTAGAATTAAGTAACTAGAGGGATACCATAAAGTGTTCGTTCAAAATTATTTCTACTTGTCTGTAACAAGAGAAAACTTTCAAATAAAAAAAAACAACTTAACTTACCTAGAATCGAAAACAATTTTGTGCAGTTCTTTTTCCCAAGTACTAAAAGCAGAAACCTGCTTTTCTGCCAGCATTTCCTTAAAAAGCTTTATTCTTGTTTCAAGAGGTATAACTGCGCGCTCTTTAGCTGCTCTTACTTCAGCTTCAATTGCCGCTTCTTTTCCTATGTCAATCTTTTTTGGCATTTGGAGTACCATTTGTTGGAACTGCAACATATAAGATATATTATACTAAACCAGTTAAGGTTTTTTCAAAATTTTTTAGTTTTTTTGCTAGAACAGATTTTGTTAAAAAGAGCAAAAATGAACCCAAAATAAGTTTTAACATAACAAAAACAAGAAAAAATCAACAGAACATTTTCGGAATGATAGATTTTCTTGTCAAATATAAAGTAAGTAAACTAACTTGTAGGAGTAACAGGTGCCTCAGTCTTCACCTTCTTTGCAGGCGTTTCACTGTCACTGTCAGTGTCAATCTCATCCTCTGAAGATCTTTACCCTTAACGGGAGTTTTGTTTTCTTCTGGTTTGACACTGGTAGCAAGAGCATCAGGAGGTGTCCCAACCATCTTGTCGACATCAGCGCGTTTAAGAAGCTCCTCGGGGCGTTCCCATACAGATGTACGGGATGAAGGATTGTAGAAAAATACCCGGCCATCGCCAGTCCAGACAACACACCTAGGTAATTTATTATGAAAAGTAAGCTAAGTTAGTAACAAATAAGAAATGCATTTTGGTTAACCACTTTTTTTTTCTGGTACTATAATTAACAAGCGTCTAGAGTTCAGCCACCGGCTTTTCCGTCCGACCAACCAACAAACACTAAAAGTCAGGTGATGCATAAAACGTCCATAAAACATGATTTAATTTAAGTTAATTTTATTTAAAAGTGGGTCCAGTATTTTAACCAAACTTGAAAATATTGAATTACCATCCAATGAGTACAGTAAAAAGCACCGGAACCGGTAATTTGATTGGTTTGAAGCCCTACAGATGGTTATATAAAACTGTCACAGTGGTGGTCATGGTTAGTTTTGGTTAGTTAAATATTTGTTTTTAATGCACTTTATTAAGAAATTAACAAAAAGATTTATCTAACCTGAACTAACCATGACCCCCTAATGTGACAACTTTGCATGACCGCCTGCAGCGCTTAAAACCAATCAAAATTACTGGTTGTGCTTTGTATTGTAATCATTGGATGATAATCCAATATTTTTAAGTTTGGTTAAAATACTGGACCCACTTTTAAGCAAAAATAACTAAAATTAAATTATGTTTTCTGTTTAAATAAAACGAAATCTTTTGTAATTCAAGTTTTAAGGACGTTTTATGCATCACGTGACTTTAGGTATTCGTTCATTGGTTGGACCAAAAGCTGGTGGCCGAACTCTAGACGCTTGTCTATAATTACTTACCAAGGTGTGCCTGGAACTGGTGTACTTGAAACGGGCCGCGACTTATCCGCCGCCTTTCTTTCCTTTTCCTTCTCCTCTTCCTCCCTTTTTCTTTCTGATCTCCTCCTGCAGCTTTTCCAGTTTCTCTTTAGCATCTGCCTCCTTGTCCTGCTGAGTCTCCTGCTTGGGCGTCTCACCATTGGCCTGCTGGCCGGTTGTCTTACCTGTGTCAGATGAGTTTTGGTTAGGTCCCGCGTCGGTAGGTCGCGTGGAGATGCCTTGAGCAGCAGCCAGTTTGGCAGCTGAAAAAAATGATATTGTGACTGGAACCAAGTTGGACATATAAGGGAAATTATTTTAAAACTGAACTATTACAAACAATTTGTCTTGAAAAAACTTAGTGAATGACATGAATGACCATGACTAAAAATAAGGAAGTTAAGAAACAAGAATACATACTCTCTAAGTCTTTCAAAGGTTGGGGTTTTTCCCATACAGACTCTCCCTTCTTGGCATTGTAGTAATAGAATCGTCCATCAGGCGCCTTATGTTCAGTCCATTCCGAAGCTTTTGCTATAATTTCTGGGTCCACTTTTGACATAACTTCCGCCTCATTAATGGCTGGTAAAGCACTAGGAACATTTGCTAAAAAAATACACATATTTTTAATTTTAAAAATCAAAAGAAAATAAAACAAATAACTACCTGGCGGTAATAAACCTGGTGGCATACCCCATGGAGCCATGCCAGGAGGCATCCAACCTGGTGGTCCTTGGCCTGGTGGTGGCATGCCAAAAGGCGGCATTCCAAACGGGGGAAAGCCCCCTGGTGGAGGGCCAAATGGCATACCGCCGGGTGGAGGTCCTTGCATCATATTAGGCGGAGGACCTTGACCCATTGGTCCTGGCTTGTTTCCAGGCTCTTTTTTTGGTCTTCAGAATCTGAAAATAATAAGTTTAGTGTCTATAAAATTAGAATAAGAAATATAAATATTTGTATATAGGCACATTCAATAAAATAAGTTTTTTAATTAAAATATAATACCCTTATTAAAAAGGCCTTACTTCTATTTTATTTTTTTTAAGCACTAAGTATATACTTTTAGGCTAGTACTCAAAATCTTAAATACTGGTTAACATAATATAATAATTTAACCAAAAAAATGGAAATGGACATTTTTAAAAATTAGTCTACAATTACAAAAAAAAAAAACATGTAAAAAATACAGGAAGGATCTCTTTATTCTTTATCAGCTTAAAGCATTAATTTCACTGTTTGTCTTGGAGTCAGTAACCACAATTTTTAAACATAAAGACGGAATCCTAAGAGTGGACACTGTGTATAATACTCGTCAATCGGACAACTTACAACTGCCTATTCCATCCTCGTCTTTAACTAAGAACTCTATACTCTACGAGAGTAGGAAAATGTTTAACCATCTTCCTCTCCAAATAAGAAATTCTTCTTCCTTAAAGAGCTTTAAAAGAAAAGTTAAGGAAATGCTTATCGACAGGGTTTTATACACGTTAGATGAGTATTATACCAGTTCCTTTTAATTCTTTTTATTTTAATTTATTTTAGGTTTTATGTTTTATGACTTTTATATTTTTGTAGTGAAGTTTACTTTTATCAAATCTGTCAAATTGTTTAAGTTTCCTTTACATAATATATTTTATAGTCTGACAATTGTATTTTAGTGTAAGTGTGAATTTTTTAATTTAAATTATCTAGTTTTCGTGTATGTTAAGTGTTTGGATTGTTTTGATGTTTTTTATTTTATTTGTATTTTGTTATTGCTTTTTATTTTGATATATTTTGATGTTTTTTTCATTTGCTTTATATTATTATTACAGCTTTGTTAATGAGATGAGTACATCTTTAAACAATAAAGCATATTTTGACTTTGACTTTGACTTAAAGTTGTACAACAATTACCTTAACTTGTTTAAGACTATTAAAAAAATGTCATCTCGATATATTTCACGTACATCTTTATTGTGTTCTTTTGTCTGCTTTTTACTGAAATTTTTTGGAACACTTAGGAGAAAGTGTGGAGATAATGAATGTTTAATTTTATTGGACGACCATGCAAGTGGGCTATTATTTGAAAGATTTTTATCACACCTTATTTTCTGAATTATTATTTGTAAATATTCATTACTTTGTACTGTGTATGATCTACCCCACTTGGGTTCAGTTTTAGTTGTTGTGTCGAATATGAACTACTACAAATTAACTAAACAAAATTAAAAGATTTGTTAATAACAACACTTTATTTTTGGACAATAAGGTATTAATCATTGATTGATTAATTATTGATTAAGCTTATATTAAAAGTTAAGTAATATTTACCTTTATTCTCTTGTTTATTTGTTATACTAGCTTGCGCCAAAGCAGCAGAGCTGCTGTTGATGTGTTTTTGTGGTATAGTATTAGCTGCTTGAGCCATCGCCTCAACTTGGTCCTAAAAAATAAAATTTAACAAAAAAAACTATTTTTAATCTTTAACATTCTAAGTAAATAATGAAAAAGAAGTTTGTGTTAAGAATTATCTAAAATAAGTGTAAGATTAGTAAGAACTTTTACATACCTGAGAAATAACTTTAATGTTGGGCCCCTCTGGTTTATTCCAGGTGGTCTCTCGAGTTCTTGCATTATAATAGTATGATTTACCCTCTGCAGCTTTTGTCTCTACCCAAATTTCTGCATTAGGGTCTAATATAGGGCCCTAAAAAATAAATAGACAAAATATATTATTTTGGGTAACTTTTTTACATAAAAAAAAAAAACAAAATATAAAAATTAGTCTTTTCTTTTAGAGCAGAAACAAAACAATTTGTAACAGCATCCCAAATATAAAAATATTTACTACCTACCCAAAACCATAGAAGATTAAGTGTACAGATTTATTGTCTGGGTAATATGGGCCATATCAATATCTTAATTACTTAATAAAACTCTTTTGCCTTTTAGGACAGATTAAAAAAAATAAACACCAAGCATATTTTATACAATCATTATTCTTATATCAAAAGAAAAATTACAGAATCATGTACTGAAGTTTATATTATGATATGCTACATGTATGTTTCATTTTTTAATACATACCCCTGCAGTTGATGTTGGCGGTCCCTGGAATCCTGGTACACCTGGTGGGCCACCACCACCTTGAGGTCCATTATTCATACCCATCATTGGACCTCCAAATGGTGGAGGACCTCCTGGTGGGCCGCCCATAAGACTTGGAGGACCCTGACCACCACTTCCAGGTGGACCCCAATTTGGACCATTACCACCATAATTTGGGGGACCATTAAATCCTGGAAAATTAAATTGTACTTTTTATTATGATCTTTACATACTAAGAAAACAATCTAAAAAAAGTTTTACACCAAAAAATAATAATTACAGTAAATAGCTACCTTCCTTACCTGGGGGACCCCTTGGGGAGGTCCTCCCCTGAACAAGGGTGGAGGACCGCCTCTACCACCTCTAAACATACCAGGTGGTGGTCCAAAACCACCCCTACCACGGAATCTTGGAGGAGGACCATCTCTAGAACCACCAGGTCCTCCTGGACCACCAGGTCCTCCCGGACCACCTGGCCCTCCGGGTCCTCCTTGGGGTGGACCAGACCATCTAGGAGGGCCTCCTTTGCTGCAAAAAATAAAAAGAAAAACTTTTTAAAAGTATATTTATTGAGGAAGATAATTACAATTTTAACAAAGTGTCAAGAACAATTGAAAGGCTTATTGTAATAACATGATAAGCCACAAATATGAATTATGATGTTATGAAATTTTAAAGTTAAAAAAATGGTTTAAAATAAACTATTAGCAAAAGTAAACATGAATAATTTTTTATTAGTTAATTAGGTCCAAGGACAACACTTATATCTAAATAAAAGTTAGGAAATTGGTAATAGTTAAATAGGCAAGCCTTGAATTGATCTTTGGGTTAAAAATGACTGTATATTATCTGACCTTTTCAAATATTGATCTTGGGTTAACCCGATCCATGAAACCCGTTCAAAAAGAGATCGGCCAGTCTCTATCCGTGTTCATAAATTAATCGGATCCTTAACTCCGGTTAAACAAAAGTTGCAAAATCAGCTGTTTCATTTTTGGGTCTGCTTTTATTACAAGTGTTAAAAGTATAAAACAACAATAATTTGATATTTACAGATTATTTACAGCCTAAATATTGAGAAAGTCTTTAAAAATAACTGCATGACCAAAACAAAGCAACACGAAGCCAATGAATGAGTAGTAGTAGTAGTATTTATTGATAGAATGAAGGCCAAATGTATTATACATGTTCAGAAAATAACAAAAAATCCAGTAAATCCTAAAACCAGCTGATTGGATCTACCCAACCGATGAGATGAATATTGAAAAATGCATTTAGTAACATAGCAAGATCTGAGAATTCACAATTGAAGGGTTTATTGTAAAAACACAATAAGCCACACAGCCACAGAAATCTGTTTTATTCTCTACTAATTTATTAAATTGTTAATATGATAAGTGACAATGGAAAACTTTAAAGTATTCGGTATCCATAGAGTTTATTAACTCATTAAAAGTTTATTTTTGATGAAAGTTGATTTAACACATTTTATTAACTTAATAAATTAATACCATCATATTTTGTGATTGTGGCTTATTGTGTTTTTACAATAAGCCTTTCAATTTTATATTCTCAGATCTTTCAATGTTATCAGAAAAATGTTTATGACAAGGTCTGAAAATAATTTAAAGAATTTTTGAACCTCACAGTATGTAATTCTGCAATTTTCTTTATTTAAATTTTGGTCTGTACATTTACAAAATTTTGCACAAACACGTAACACATATCGGGGTTTCCTGCCAGAAAGGCGTATCCACATAATTTGTAATTTTTTTATTCGCAAAATTTAACGCTTATGGCGATTTGTTTGACATGCACTCTTTTTGTGGCAAATTAACATTTATTACAATTTTGAACATGCCAGGACTTAAGTTCTTACATAAAAAAAGTCACAAATTATGTGGATACGCTTTCTGGCAGGGCAGAAAACCCACAATATTCTTTTATATCTTTCGTTTATAATTATTTTACCTATAT
>JACEGR010007696.1:0-45786 GCA_014170235.1 Listronotus bonariensis
AAAAGTGTAACTTTTTTATATCATGTAGCCCAAATCTATAACTAATTTTCTTAAAGCTAATTTAAAGATCTTTTTAACAATAATATAATAAACAGGGTGCTTTATTAAACACCACATTGGGTATATCTAACTTTATTAGGTTCGAAAATATGCCCATCCAAATCAGGAATTTAGGTAATTTTTAAGGTTACACCATTTTGTAATAGGTAAATATATTGACTTTATATTTTAGGTTTATAAAGTACTTATCAGGAGCTTTAAAAGAATGTTCTAGGCACCCCTTTCCATTTACCTTTTTCTTTCCAAGATGGCGCCCAACCGCCATCTTAAAATTTTCGTTTCATTCAGATGTTATTAGTGTTTAGTCAGCATTTGTTGGTATTGCTAGATAATTTTAAATAAATGGATATTGCCATGTTTATATGAGCATTTTTTTATAATATTAACTCGGAAATACGTGCTTAACTTTTTACTGCAATTCGGAAACACCCTGAGTAATAAATATATGACGAAGGTGGCTCAAAAGAGCACTTAATATGAAACATTTTAGTACCACATAAGCGGTTTTTTAAGTAGCACTTTTTCTTAGAACCACTTAATAAATTATTAATTAATCGATAATGATATTTAGTGTACGTATGGATTAGAATTAGTTTAGTAAATGTTTTTGGAAAAAACCTTCCCGAAATACCAGGGAATAAAATAGAAAATAAGTGAATAGATGAACCAATGCACATATATGTTAAACATCGATGTATCATAATTTAATTTTTCTATCAATCAAAAATCATAACGGGGAACTAACCAAAACTAACCACTTTAGAGAAACTGCCTGCCCCCTCCCCCAAAACAAAATCCTTACTAGGCCCATGACTTTTTAATATGTCTTTTTAAAGGTCTGATGCTTTAAAAACTATGCATAGCCGGATTTCGGTATTATTTAGACTTTTCATCAGCGTGCTGTAAACTATCTTTCTGGAAAATTTTAGCCAATTTAACAGTATTTTTCTATTGATTTTCTATATACTTTAATGGACGTTTTCTATGTTTGCAATATGTTTTGCTTTTTTTTTTTAGATGGACGAAAAAGGCGAGTTAGATTTTACAGCTTTAAGCGAAGTGATTCCAGAAAAGCTGAAAGATAATGTTAAGAAAGGTTTTGATAGTTGTTCAAAAAAGCAGGTAAAAATAAAAAACTAACAGTTTTTTCACACTTTAAACAATTACTTTTAACCTTATAGTTCCTGGGCCAATTATGAAATGGACTTCATGATAAGAACACTTTTAAATCTTTTTTGGGAGGGTTCCTTTTGACAGAGTCTACCATGAATATTCATATACCGTCATATATGGAAATTGCGCTTTAACCCAGCCTGTCAATGTTAAATGTTTCGGATGTCGGAGTGGGAAAAGGCGTCACATTTTTCGATCAGACAAGTTTACCACAATGTTTAAAATACATTTTTTAAACATTTTGCCAAAAATGGTAAGGGTTACAGTCATGAAACCATAAGGCTCAAACACATGTTTCGGGTGTTGGACTCGGCTACTTACGATTTTTGGCACACGTTAAAAATTGCACGTAAAACATTGTGGTAAACTTGTCCAACAAAAAAGTAACGCGTTCGCCCAGTCCGACACCCAAAACATTTAACATTGACAGGCTGGGTTAAAGCGCAGCTTCCATATATTGCGGTACGAATATTCGTGTTAGACTCCCTAAAAGGTTTTAAAAGAGTTCCTGTCATGAAATCCATTTTATTACTAGCCCAGAACTAATAAACATTCAGTACAATTTAAAATATATTTTGTATATACGTTGTACCATTTAAAAACTTTCATAAGCCATGTTTGCTAAGGCCTAAAAAGGAAAAGGTCTAATTCAAGATCGACAGCAATTCATGCGTCATTAAAGAAGGTTTTACTGAGGGCGTTCTTTGCCTCCTATCTACCCACTGGTGTTTTTAACCTTTGTTAAACCCGATGTGTGTTTTATTTCGTCCTTCTGGTATAAAAGTTTAATAAATCGCTTATTTGCTTAAATACTGACACAACTTAAAATTTTTAATTTTCATGATTATTGTACAAATGCATACTTAAGGGGGGTCAGTTTTATAGTCAGAGACAGACACATAAATGAAACCCTACTAGTTTTTAGTAGATGGCACTTGCGTCCTATCAAAATTTTTCAAAACTAGAGTAAAATGCATAAGAACCAGGAATTTGTTTTTTTTTATCTTTATGACATTTCACGAAGGCTCTCAATGCAGTTTTTGCATTTCACAGCGCCTTTTAGGCAACGCGGTAGTGCCACCACGAACGTTATTTTTAAATAACTACTACCTAGAAATGGCAGAATACTACACAGTGGTTTGCCATTGCCAACTGTAAGGTGACGAGCAATGAAAAATCCGATGTCCGACTCGGAGATTCGAACCCGGATCGCCGCGGTGAGAGGCTGACACGCTAGCCCCTGCACCACTGCTCGTCTATAAAGCGAATTAAAAAAAAGTTTTAACTTACCAGAACTAACCATGACATCCCTCAATGTGACATGTGATGATTTAACAAGACTACAGTAAAACCCACAGAGACGTGTAATTTGATTGCTTTGAGCGCTACAGAGGTTCATGCAAAACCGTCAATAGTTAAAATTTTGTATTCCTTAATGGAGTGAATTAAAAAATAAAAGATTTAACTACCCAGAACTAACCATGACCCCCCTCTCCCAATGTAACAGTTTCGAGTTTTACAAGACCGTCTGTAGCGCTTTTAAACCAATCAAATTACACGTTCATGAGCTTTTACTGTAGTCTGATTTTACAGGTTTAACCAGTGTCTTTCCTAAAAAGCGACCTAATTTAGTTGATTTTTAAATATAAGGAGGTGACACATCAACATTTGTTCTTTAATAGTGACTTATCTTGTTTTGGGACTTTCCTTATACCGGTTTTATATCCATAATTGGTTGAAAGTTTTGCAAATACACGGTCATAACTCAAAAAAGGGAATAAAACCCTTTAATGGGCCAGGTGAACAAAGTAAGGCAAAAGTTATTACTATAGTATTTGCTTTATTTGTTTAAGGGAATTTTAAATTTTTCTCTTCTATCATTTATCTTATCTTAGCATTTACTTTGCTTTAGTCACATGACCCAATATACAAGTATAGTTTAAGTAAACACTTGCTTAAGGTCTTACAAGTTAAAATAGATTGCTTAAGATTTATTTATTTCATAAATAAAATTTATTTTAATAAAAAAAAATTTCTATCTATAAAAAAAAATGCCAAAACTTAAATTGCAATTACTCAAATCTATGATATTTTGAGGTATGCCCTCTGTTTTAGCAAGTAAGCAAACTGTAACAAAGTCACTCGTTAGTTTGTTGACTAAAAGACGGCTAATTTTTGTGAGAAAATTTAGTAGGTATGATTTGAAATTAAACCATAATAAGATTCTTTGCCAAAATTTTTGTTGCAGAAATTAACCAAAATTTTCTAGTTCCAAAACAAGGATGTGCAAGATAATATATCATATTTTTATTATTGTAATTCGCGTTTAATATGATCTTAAAATTAAATGCAGGTATTTTTAGCAAACCCAACTTTTTGGTAAACAAATAATACTTTTTTAGATGGAATTGATGACCATTGCGAAAAAGCATACGCTATTCTTAAATGCGAACATGACGAAGATCCTGAAGTAAGTAATTGCGCTTTTTTTTAATTTTAACATGTCATTTACTTTTTTAAGAAATAATTAATATTTTTATTTTAACAATATTATTTTAAAAACCCTCTTCTCTTCTATCTCTACTTTCTAAATAAATTTTATTTTTAAAATCTTTACATATATTAAACAATTTTTTTGTTTCAGAATTACTACTTTGTTTAAAATTGCTGCAACTGTTTTATTTGTAGAATATAATTATTTTTAGTATAATTGTTTATAAAATGACATAAAATAAAGGTAAAATAGGCAATTTTTTGTTTTATTTTTTTCTTTACCTTATTTTACAATTATTAAACATATATACGTTTTTTTATTTATAGATGATTTTGCAATGGATACAATTTTTGGAATAAAAAACATTGTTTTTTTGCTAATATTTAAGTTTCTACTGTTGAATTTTTCACATAATACATTGGTGGAACCGTTTGATTGGATGGACCTTTTGTTTTTTTAAATATTTTTGTGATTATGAGCGTATATAAACATATAATATAATATAATATAATATAATATAATATAATATAATATAATATAATATAATATAATATAATATAATATAATATAATATAATATAATATAATATAATATAATATAATATAATATAATATACATAAAAACACAATATCTCACAAATAAAACTTTTTTATCCACTCTGTATATTATCACCAGTATCACCCTTAAAAGATCTTCAAAAAGCTTTAAGAAAACACCACATTAGGTATATCTTAACTTTATTTGTGAACTCTTTGTTTGACCTCCGAACAGTGCGGACGTGCGTAGGGGACTACAAAGTTCTTCCCGGAGTGGCGGCTAGAGGTGTCGTATGAACGTTTTTTACCTTCGGGGATCAAAGAAAGATTCACGCTAAATTGACGGCATCTTTCTTCTGGATCTAAGCGCTGTGAGCGAAGATTCCTATAAGCTGATGGTATCCTGTTTGGTGATGAACACGAGGTATTTCTCAAATGGCGGGAAATAGATGGGCGTGCCATGGGAACTGTCAGAAGTGAAAGTGAAGGTTATACGTAACACCAGTAGCAGATCTTGGTTTGACAGTCGACAATTTATGCATTGCATCGAACATTGAATTATTTGTTTTCTTTTTGGAATTTCTGGGAGCTACGAGCTCGATTATCCAGATTTTCCGCCGACGAAGCCCTGGAAAGCATTGACCGGAAGGGGGAGAGTGGTGGATTGGACCTGAAGGGACCAAAACCAAGAAAAAAAAATAGAAATAGAAATAGAACTTTATTTGTGTTCGAAATATGGCCATCCAAATCACCGAAACCTTTCTGTTCGCCTGGCAGGTACTTGTGCTAATCGAAAACGCCTGTCAATTTTTTTAAACCTTACTATGAATGAACTTAATCCGTTTTTAAGCTTACAGCTCCAAGTCTTTTTTTATTATTTTTTTTATCTTTCAAAAATATACAGGGTGATGATGTGCACGGCTAATGCCTGCCAGGTGATGATTTTCGTGCTTATCATGCTATGACTTATCACTATACAAATTTCTAGCCTTGCAGGTCTAACGTTACTCAAAGGGTTCACAGCCACCAAATGGTTTATAAGTTATTTGGATAACCGAAAGCAAAGAGTAAGGTTGAATGGTGAGTTATCAAATGAAATTGATAATGGTCACGGAGTACCTCAGGGAAGTATCTTAGGACCATTACTGTTTGTTTTATATATAAATGATATTGTGGATGTAGTGGATGATGTTAGCATTCACCTCTTTGCTGATGATACACTAATTTATGTACCAATTAAAAATCTGGAGAGCAGTGTAATTAAAATAAACAATGTTCTTCAAAAAATATATAATTATACTTGTGAAAACTCATTGAAGGTGAATGCTAACAAGAGTAAATGTATGATAATAGGAAATGAAAGGATGTATAGTGAATTTGTAAATGGTAATTATAATGTGCATATAAATGGTTCTAGTATTGAATGTGTCAAAAAAATTAAGTATTTAGGAGTGATAATAGATAAAGATTTAAAGTTTAAAGATCATGCCAACTATATCATATCTAAATTAAGTTATAGCATTAATTATCTTTCAAGGTGTGCTCCATATTTATCCATGTGGACAAAAATAACTATTTATAATACGTTGGTTCTTCCTCATTTAACTTACTGTTCTACCATCTTGTATCTGCTGAACCAAAATGAATTATCTAGAATTCAAAAATTGCAAAACCGAGCCATGAGATTGATTTTATCATGTCCAAAAAGCACTCCAATCAAATTCATGCTAGACTCCTTAAGATGGTTGCCTGTTAGGCTTTATTTTGAATACCTTACATTGATTTTTATTTTTAAGATTAAAGTTGGTGAGGCGCCCACATATTTAAGCAATAAATTGGTTCGTGCGAGGGAAGTGCATCAGTATAATACAAGAAGGCAGGACGATTTTTTTGTTCTCCCAAAGAATAAAAAAATGGGAGAAAATTCTGTTTTCCATAAGGGTCTGATAAAATTTAATAGTTTACCAAATGAAATCAAATCGTCAAATTCAGTTAATATTTTTAAAAGAAAATTAAAATTTTTCCTTTTAGAGGGCTAAAATTATATTAATACGTTTTTTTTTTTTATATATATGTATAAATGTTTGGTATTTATTTGATTCTTACTTGTCTAGGTATTTGTTATTTTATTGTGTGACTAATTTGTTTTTACACCTTGACTTTTAGTTCATATTTATTGTTTATGTTATGTTTGTTAAAGAAAAATGTTTGGTGTTTTTTATAACTTTATTCATTATATTTAATTTGTATTTAAATTTTATAATTAGTATTTGATGCTAAATAAAGAACTTAATAATAATTGCCATGCAGTGAATTTTTTCGCGATCAATAAGACACACGTCCCGATTTTGACGGGACGGCGGGTTTTTAAAAATGTCCCGGTTTTTTGGGGACTGTCCCGCGACCCGCTGATTTATAAAAATGTCTCGCATTTCTGTAAATGTAGTGTAAAAATATATCACCAATTACTTACACAGGAAATGGAGAAGAGTTGCAGGCATTGCTCGCAGCATTTGTCCCGATGAAAATGCGGCCACTTTATTGGAAAATCGGTCATTTTGTTTTTGCGTTAACTAAATGTCACAACCAAAAGCAAGGAAATAATTTTAAAAACTTTTATAAATCTAAGGTGTTCTGTGAAAACCGCTTCTAGATGCTTTATTTGTTCTAAACTTATTCTCAGTCAAAATATGGTCGAATGTATATACATTAGACTGGGCCAAAAAATCTACTTATTTTTTGCCAGTGAAATCGTTTTAGATTTAACTTTTTATTTTGAAATTTTGTAACTAACAAACAAATTAATATATAGAAAAAAGCAACATAGATCCTTAAAGGGAATTGAATGCTCTACAAAAAAGGTATTTCAATGTTTTTCCATAAAATTATTATTTAAACAGTTATTCGCAATTTAATTAATTAACTTTTAAAGAACCATTTTATTTAAAAACATTAAGACCTTTTTGTAGAGCTTTAAATTTCCTTTAACAATCTCTGTTGCTTTTTTTTCTATATATTTTTTTACCTTAATGGTTAGGAGCTTTGACGCAAAAATAAAAGTACAAATAAAAAAATTAAATTAAAGGATTGGGACCTCTAAATATTATGGGCTTAAATCTTTATATTTTCTTCTTGTCACCCTACAATATTTTCGATATATTTAAAAAAAAAGAAAATTCGATTTTTATGGCCCAGTCTAATATACATGAACATGGAAAAAATGCTACTTTCTACCCAGTAGCAAACATTAGCAATTGAAGGGCTTGGGGGAAGAGGGTAACAAGCCACGTTCTCATTTCTGAGTTATTTCAAGTTTAATATTTTAATTAAATCCTGAAATCGTTATAATACTGCTGTTGTAGTAGTATATTTATACAAAAATATATCAGAATGTGAAAACAAAATTAAAAAATTGTATTAGGTAACAAAAAAACTATTTAACTTTGTAATTCAGAGATTTCGTAAATTGTGGCTTGTTACCTTCTTCCTCTCAGCCCTTCGCAATTATGCGAACGCATCTCCTCTGCAATGCAAAAACTTTAGCAGCATGGGCTGAATATTCCACTCACCCAATCAAAGCCCAAGACAGCCTTATTACGAAGTTGGCATAGTACGCACAGACTACAACATTCAAGGATTCACAGTGAGAAAGACCCCTTATAAAAAACAATACACTCGACAATTTTTTACAAAGCTTGTCAACGTGGGCTTTTTAAGACTGTCCTGGGTCAAGTATAACTCAAAGAAATACATTTTCTCTCAATAAAAATCCCATATGTTGTGAATTTATTACTAGTAACTGTTAAATATTTTTTATAAAAAAAAATATTAGAGTCCATTAAATAATTTCATCATAACATGGTGAAACTCGATGATAGTTAATATCATCACTAAATCAATTATAGTCAGGAGTACAAAACATCCAACAGTGGTTTTTAAAACTTTATTAAAGTAATATTACTAGCTTTAACAATAGCAGTTACATTGTAAGTATTTCACCTATATGTTGAATTTTAAAAGAATATTGTAAATGTCCATAATATATGAGTAGTGAAATTCTCAATTTGTAATATGAGGTATTTATTAAAATATTCGAGCTTTTGAATTGTTTAAATACTGTAATAAAATTTTTCTCATTTCTCTATAAATTATTCTTGGGTAGTCTTAGAGCTTGATGGTCTGGTTCAGGGTTTTCTATAAGAGGCTCAGCAAAGGCTTTATCCTGAAAATATATTTTTTAATTACTCATTAGCATTAGGCACTTAAAAAAGCATAGAATGATTATTACAAAATATCTTGCCATTAGTAAAAGTATCACCTAGATTTATTTTTAATTGGGATGAAAATTTAAAATAACTGCCTATACAGTGAGGTCCTAAAGTCCGTCGCCACTTCTAACTTCTGAGCCGTTTGGTATATTTTCATAAAACTTGGAACGATAATTCATGACCAAGGTCTGTCTTTGGCATATTAATGACAGCTCGAAATGTCATGGTGACAGCTAAGCGCCATATTGCAGAGAAAAATATACTAAAAGAGAGGTATTGTGGCACATCATTTTGAAGCTCCTGAGGAGTACTTTATAACCTTAGAATAATAAGTCAGTACCTTTACCTACTACAAAATAGTGGTAATACTTTAAAAATTACCTAAATAACTGATTTGAATGGAAGCTTTTTAACCCTTAAGCAAGAGTATGCCTTTTTATTATGTACTTAGTCGCGCGGGGTTAAATATCCTTCCACACAGTAAACATACATTAATCATTTTTTCTTTGTAGTTTATTTTAACTGCTGAATTATATTTTTAGTTGAGAGCATTTTTTTCAATTTACGAACAATTATATAACAAAAATGCCCAGGAAAGAAATACTCGTCTTAAATAATTTAATTGTAATTTTAAATAGTCTTCTAATTGTGAAAAATCTTAAAGATACTACAAAATTGACAAAGCTAGGGGCCAATTTGACCCCCGCGCGCCTACTTAAGGGTTAAAAATCTTTTTAATGGTAATATTGGTGATTATATACAGGGTAGGATAAAAAGTTTTTTTAACGCCCGGTTGAGAAGTTAGAAGGGGGACGACGGACTCTGTATGTAGGGTTTCCCAACACTATTTATACACGAAATAACTTAGACCCTGTACAAGATACAAAAATAAACTTAAAATAAAAAATGTTTATTCGGATACACTCTTTTTATTGATAGTACCAGTTAATATCCCAGGTGTCTCAAAAACAATTTTTTATTGTCAAGTAGTTTTTTAAATGGAACACCCTGTAGTAAATTCTACATCAAAAATATATAACACACTATACGTCAATTATTGCTGGTTTTTAAGATATTAGCAGTATGCTGATATACTCATTAACAATTAAAAGTGAAGAAAGAAAATAATATTTTGGTTCTAATTATTTTCAAAAATTTTGTCACTGTCAGAGTGACAACTAATATAATAACATTTAATTAATTACCTTTCATTGTAAGAACTACTAATAGGTACACACACGATTTTTTTAGTGCAATTAAAAAAATGTGGGTCTAAAATAAACTAATTTGCTGAGATACCTATTAGTAGTTTTTACAATGGAAGGTAATTAATTAAATGGTATTATATTTGTCAAGCTGACAGTGACAGAATTATTTAAAAAGAATTAAAACCAAAATATGATTTTCTTTTTCATGTTTTAATCGTTAATTAGTATATCAGCATACTGCTTCGAAAACCAACAAAAATTGACGTATAGTGTGTTATACATTATTAATGCAGTATTTATTACAGAGTCAGTACTTGTTAAAATATACAGAGTGTTTCATTTAAAAACCTACTTAACAATGAAAATTATATTTTTGAGACACCTTGTATATTAACTAGTACTGTCAATAAAAAAAAGTGTTTCCAAATACACATATAATATGGTTTGTTATAAGTTACTTTGAATAAATTAAAATAAAGTTGTTTTATTTATTTCACATGTACAGTTTTGTAGTAACGTAAGAAATCATAAACCCATATTTATACAGTGTGGTCCATTAAGGTGTGCAACAAATGGAAAACTTCTTTTTGCAATTTGTCAGATAAGTTTATTCTTTATAAAAGTTAGTGCATGGTCCTAAACTGTATTGACAGTAGATAGTTTTAATAAAAGTTCTATGGTATACAGGGTAGGTCAAAAAGATTGAAAACTGTTTATAAGATTAATTAATCTTAAAATGCCTTTATTTTAAAGAAATTTACAAACTGGTTAAAAAAGTTATTTGAATACAAAAGTTATGTCCAAATACCAAGTCTTGGCCTCCTATTCAAATTTTTATCACTTTAGGAATTTTTAATTTTAATTTACTTTTTTTTATACTTTCATAAAAATCTAAAATAAACATTTTTGTACAATAAATAAGAAATTTTTATATGCATATTATTATAAATTAACCTTATTAAAAAGCATATTTGTGAAATTCCAGGGTCGTATATTAAATATCCTTGCAATAAAGTTGAAGTTGTTGTTAAGATAAAAATTATAAATTCAGTTAAATTTTACAAATTTGTTTCAATTTTAAACCAAAATTATGAAAAATTGTATTATACAGGGTTTATTCCAAATTTTCCAAAAAATTGAAAAAGCGCATAGAAAGCCATGACTTAATATTTAGGCATAACTTTTAATTCTAAATAATTTTTCCATTTAACATTTTATTTATATAAGGGTACTTTACTTACGTTAGCAGTTTTTCGTGTTTTTTTTTTTCGTTTTTTTTTACCTACTCTGTATATTCTTTAGCTTTAAATTAAACCTATGATTGCTAATACAGTTTGAGATCAACTTTTATAAAGAATAAAATTCTGACAAATTGCAAATAAAAAGTTTCCCATTTGTAGCACATTTAATAATATGGACCACACTGTATACTTGTCAATATTTAAGAGCATTTTTCTGCCAAAGTTGTTTATCAACCTGACACCACAGCTTTTATTAATGTTTATGTTTGCTTAAAAATAAACAGTCGAGATGTGTGATTTAAACAAAGTGTCTACTCTGGGGGCACTAGCAATTTTTTTTTCAAATGGAAAAAGGGGTCATGTAGCACTTGTTTTAAAGGCCTTTTGATTCTCCACTCATTACCGTTTTATTTTTAAAAATCGTTCCGGTCCTTCTAGAGTTACAAGCGTTTAAAATTAAGTTCCAATTTGTACAGGGTGGCGCCTTTTCGTTGACCTTGCAGGGTACAGCAAAAACTAAAAGACTGCACAATCTCGATTTTGATTTTTGAAACAAATATAGTGGTGAAAGTAAATCATGACTAACTTGATTCCTTTTGGAAATACAGAGTGTTTTTCAAATTTTGTCAATTTGGCTAGGCACTTGTAAATTGCTTGATATTAGAAATAGAAAAAATAAATAGGAAAGTTTTAGAGATTTTTACGTAGAGTAACCATATTTTTTCTCGTCTGGTGTCAACCATCAACATTTTTTAAATAGAAAGGGGGTCGTGCAATATCTCGTTTTAAATGTCCTCAGATTCCCTATTTAATGCCACTTTGTTTTTGAAAATCTGCCCAGCCGTTCTAAACTTACAAACCAAATGACAAACAGCACTGTTTGTACGGTATTTATTAAGCCAAAATTCAAAGGGGTATAAGTCTGAAACGGTTGGGCCAATTTTCAAAAACAAAGTGGCGTTAAGTAGAAAATCAAAGGGCCTTTAAAGCGAGGTAGTACATGACACCCCCTTCTATTAAAAAAATGTTGTCAATGCTCTCTTGGCACCAGGCCAAGTAACTGAAATTATTTTTATGGCAAAGGGTAGTTTAGGCAACACCCTTTTATCCTAATTTACCCAATCTTAATATCTTGTCCCATTTATAGGGAAAACTCTTTTGATATCCTCACTGTCCTCACTGTATAAAAGGAGTCCAAAAAGTCACAAGTAACTTTTGAATTGACATAAAAGTACAAGAACATTTAGGTAAATATGGCAGCGCCTATGCCGTCCTCGCAAAATTGGATGCGCAGTGGTCGAAGCGAGTTCTCTATCTCCCTCTATTTCTATGGGCGCAATATCGTGACTCTTTTACAGTGTTGAATTCAGAAATATTTTTCCAGAGGGGAGATTAAGATTCCTGGAAGGAGGGGGAGGGGATTCTAAAGTCATGAAAAAAAATTACCGCTAAACAATTACTTACTTACTTGGCATTAGAACCCCGGGTGGGTTTTTGCCGACTTGACCACACCCAGTCCCCACCTATCTCTGTCTCTCACAAGGTCCATTTCATTTTTTATATTTATAGTTTTTGGTTCCTTAGCAATATTATTTTTCCATCTAAGGCAAGGCCGTCCCCATGGACTTTTTCCTACTGGAATCTCTTCCCAAACAAGTTTTATAACCCTGCTGCCCGGTATATAGTCTCCTTATGTGTCATGCCCATTGTAGTCTTCTTGACTTTACCTCGCTTTTTATGCCGGCTAGGATTCGTATATATGAATCTTCCCATATAACATTTTTTGCCGGCGTTGTTCATTTATTTTACTGGCATTGCCAACACTCTTTAATGGCAAGGCATTGGCAAAAAGGTATCAAAAAGACGCGAAAGTGGGCAATTGGCCGTTATTAGGCCACGTGTTGCAGATAAAGTGATGGCATCCGTCATTAATAAGTTATTGGCAAACAAATGCGTTTAAGATAGTGGCATCCATCATTAATAAGTTATTGGCAAAAAGATAACAAAAAGACACGAAAGTGAGCAAATGCAGATACTCCCAAGCAGCAAGCTGACGTCTTATTGACGAAAATTGTCGCATATACTTTTTTTAAAAGCTAAAATGATGCGATATTTTATTTGAAAATTTAAATAGGAAAAAACTCCTTACTGCATGCAATTTTCTTGCAATGCAAAGTACAATCTCTAGGAACACTGTCCAATGCAGATTTTTACACTAGTCGAAGATATTTTTTCAAAGCTAAGTGAGATCACCTACCGCAGACCGCTCTCGAATTATTTTTGTATAATGGGTACGGTTTAGACGATAAAAAGCGAAGATATTGCAGAAACGTAGTAGTTTATTGTCCATTGCGCCATCTATCGGTATGTCAAAAAACTATTCAATATATATAATATTTTTTATTAACACGTCTTTAAAACTTTTAATAAAGTTTTAAACAAAATGTTTACAGCTCCTAACAGTCTACTTGAATATCTTGCCTTCTCGACTAGCCATCACCAATTAATCACACAACACACACTTATTAGGTAATGAATACATTTAATTATGTCTATTAAAAACTCTTTTCTTTAAAAAAGAAACTAAAAAGCTAGAAAACCACGTAGAAAACAAATGCACACTTTCGGTCGAAATTAACGTAGCTAATTTTACCATCATTTTATTTTTATTCGCTCCAAAATACATAATAAACATTTTGTTTGACCTAATTTTTATTTGCATGATTTTTAACAATAAAATGTTATGAAAAGACCATTTCCTTTAAATTATGTAAAAAAAAAACATAAAATAATGTTGTTTAGCTGCCATTATAAATAAAACAGATAAAAAAATTGCTTTAATGTTAGTTAAATACCAATGTTAATAATATGGTTTAAAAAGAATGAATATGCGTTGAAGGTTTGCCTTCAAAAATCCAATATTTATTTGCCTGCAACAAAAACGCGTGCTTTATTTAATCAGGATTGGTATGCCGCCATTTTTGTATGCTTAACAAGTTGTCTTTCTGAAATCAAGGTATTACTGTTATTAAATTTCTGCATAACACTAACTAGTTGGTTTAGTTACAATCCATTTACGTGTTAATAAAATCTTACCAGATTTACTATTATGTTGCGGTTTTAATTGTGGTCATTAAGTTTATTATTTGTGTTTATTAAATGCATCAAATTAAGTTTCCATTAATAAAGGCAGAAAAAGAACTTCCTAATACTATTAGATATTCAGGTATTACAAGTGGGCACCTTTAATAGTCATAACTAAAGTAATTTAGCTAGATATGAATCGTTAAAAATCGATATACTTCGGTAGCGCTCGTCAACGGAAAGTCTTCCAAAAGAAGCGCACGTTGTTGCTGGTATTTCAGTATTGTGCTTCGTGTGGTTTGGGTAGGGTAGGTTTTTCTTGGCGTATTATTTTTACGGACGCCATTTGACTGATTCCAAAATGGCGCGTGTAAAAATCTTAATTTATTTAAAAACCAAATATTTTATTTCGTTTTTCTATGTTTTTGGTTTGGTTTAGCGTTATGCAGTTTTATAATGGCCTACAAAGGTACTTTACAAACAAAGTGTTATAGAAGCTTTTAAAGGTAAGCATTAAAATAGATTTGCAACTTCTTAATTAATATTTGTAATTATTTATTCTTTTATTTTTTCGATTAAAAAAAATACTCACTTGTTCTAGAGGCAGTTACTGACATAAACCCTTCAAGGGAGCAAGAAAATATCGTTTTTTATTTATTTATGAATCAACAAACTTTCGAGACCGCGAAGTGAATTGTGTGCTGGGCGAACCTTTTCCTGTTCCGTGGCTGGGCGGGGTAAGCCCATGGTAAAAGACGCTGTAAAGTGAATGTCCAGAAATTAAAGCAGGTTCAATAGGTTTTGCGGACACAAGTTTTTAAAAGTTTAAATGTTGAGTCATAAATGGCAATTATTTAACAGTTATATTTTTGCAAAACGTGAATATTTCGCTTTTTTATGTGCTATTTGGAATGCCTATTTTATAATAAAATTTCGGAAACTGCTCAAATTTTGTCAAGCAAAACGTAATGAACCCACTTTAATTTCTAGACATTTACTTTACCATGGTTTTACCCCGCCCAGCCACGGAAGAGGAAATGGTTCGCCCAGTAACCCAATTTTAATCGCAAAAATAAAAGAATAAATAATTACCATTATTAATGAGGAAGTTGCAAATCCTTTTTAATGCTTAGTTTTAAAAGCTTTTATAGCACTTTGATTAAAGCCCCATTCCGTTAAAGTACGTTTGTTGGCCATTATTAAACTGCACAACGCTAAAACAAACCACAAACATAAAAAAACGGAATAAAATATTTGGTTTTTAAAAAAATTATATTTTTTACTCGTTTATCAGTCAAATGGCGTTGGTAAAAATAATAAGCCAAAAAACACCTACCTCATCCACTTATCACACTTATCTCGTAATACATACCTATACATACAAATTTATAGATTTTAATTCCTAATACTTCTCCATATACTCCCTTGACCATATATATTTTATAAATTTAATTTGCTACAGGAACTAGAGCTTATTTGCTGAAGCAACTAAAGCCATATACTACAATAACTAAGGCTTATACAGGGTGTCTCGAAGGTAAGGTCAAAAATGGTAGAAGTGATAGATGAGCCAAAATAATGTTAGTACTTCATATAAAAAAAAAAGTTCTATCGCGCTTTCTTAGGGAATTTTTGACGTTTAAAGTTAGAATAAAAAAAAGTATTTCATTTATAACTTTTAAACGGTTGCCCCAATAATAATTATATTTGGGCATTTAAATAAACTCATACCAGTGTTTTTTCCAGAGGCAAATGATAGCGCAGCAATTCATAATTATACAGGGTAAGACGATTTTTTCGTTTATTATATGCATATTTTACAGAGATTAAAAATTTGACATTTTGGTTTGACCGTTTAATTCCTTCATCATTTTTGTACAAAAAAGGTATACCTTATGTAAATCGATATCTTGGACCATTCTTCATAAAATCGTATTTTAAAAACCAGACATACCCCTATTTTGTATATAACAAAAAAATCCATTTTTAAGGAAAATATTAAAATGTGGTTAAAAATGGTGTTTAAAGGCCTTTGAAACTTTATAACACAAATAAAGACTGTTTTTTAAAAATTTTACCATATTTTAATAATTTTCTCAAAAAATTGATTTTTTATTACATACAAAATGGGGGTATGTCTGGATTTAAAATGCGTTTATATGAAAAACGGTTCACGGTATCAATTTAAATAAAGTATACCTTTTTTGTACAAAACTGATAGAGAAATTATACGGTCAAACCAAAATGTAATTTTTTTACCTCTGTAAGAAATGCATTAAATAAACGAAAAAAATTCGTCTCACCCTGTATAATTATGACTTACGGCGCATCATTTGCCTATGAAAAAAGCATTGGTACGAGTTAATTTAAATGCCTAAATATCATTATTATTGTGGCAACCGTTCAAAAGTTATTAATGAAATACTATTTTTATATTCTAACTTTAAACCTCATAACTCCCCAAGGAAGCGCGATAGAACTTTTTTTATATGAAGTACTAACATTATTTTGGCTCACTCTACCACCCCTATCATTTTTGACCTCACTTTCCGGACACCCTGTATATTCCAGCAAGCTACATTTTTTGCTACTTTAATTAAAGCTTAGGTATTACCATAATGTTGATATAGTAATACTGATAATAAGATTGAATATCAGTCACAACTAAGTCCATTGAGCAGTAAAAAGTAAATGACTTATTTACCATAATGTCATGGACTAACAGCGGTAACTAGACGACTTTAATAACCACACTACCAATGCCAAATAATGGTCGCTAACATATCAGATATTTTTCGGTTATTAAGCCGACTTAGTTATAGTAACTAATTTGGAAGTAGAAAGTCGACTTTAATTATGACATTAACTGATCTTATCTGTCCCCTATTTAACTGAGATAATTTAGTTATGATTATTAAAACTTTAATTATGGTTGCTAGAAATTTCTCTCAGTGCAAATGAATGAGTCAAGCATACAGAATTTAATATATTTACCATAAAAATTTAAGAAATTAATATAATACACTTACTACCCTTATTTCTTTAAATAAATATGTAAGATTTTTGTCTTACAAAATAAATTTAATTCAGCTTAACAGTAAAAATAAACATATTTTATAGTACAGAAATTTAAGAAGGGTCAAGTAAATAAGTTATACTACCACTATCTTTAAGAATTTATTTAATGCTACTATAAAAACACATACACAACAAAGTCACAAAACTAAACCTAAATAAACGCCTTCAAAATAAAAATATGCAAAGAACAAACAGAAAAAACTGAACTACGCACGCCAATGTCACAAACCAATGACATAACATAATGGACCGGCCCTCGCGATCGCATATTGACGCCAGAGCAGTGCGAGAGAGATGGAGCTAATTACGGCAAAAACGTGTTTTTATATTCGTATACCGTTAAATAGCAGTTGAATTTAAAAGTGATTTCTTGTGGTCTAAAGTTAATTGTGATCAAAATTTTTGACTATAGTTGTTGTTCAATATAGTTCACTCATGTGCAGCTATAAATTGCACTGCAATGTGGAAAAAAGGCGACACTACGAAATTCCACAGGTAGGCACCACACAAAGGCACATTGTTTAGACAATATTTTCACTGATATGTTACAGTAGATAAAATTTATTATTTATTATTTACTTGTGTTATAAGTTTAATAAAAAACCGCATAAACTAAAAAAAAATCTAAAATTTTTGTTAAATCTTTACTTTTTATAGCTACTGTAACACAAAATATACGTTTAAATAATAAAAACTACATTAAACAAAGCATAAACAAATGTTTTTTAATATATAAAAAAATAATTTAATTAAAGATTGAAGTAAGCGGTATCTAATAAAAACACCCAAGAATAGTAGCAAAAATAACTTTACAAGAATTATATAGTTAAAAAATATGTATATAATGTACTAAAAATTCATTAATCTATTTATAAAAAGTCAAAAAGTTTAACAAATAAGCACAATGTTCTGAAAATATACTTTAAACCCCATATATCCATTTAAATTCTATTACTTGCCGGGTTTTTGCCGTAATTAGCTCCATCTCTCTTTCGGACCTCTCTCTCTTTCGTTGGCCGCAAATAAATTCACAGCAGCAATACGTCGGGGCCGGTCCATAGGATCCTCGGTCCATTATGTCATGTCATTGTCACAAACGGAACTAGAATTTACTGAATTATCCTTTTATATGGAATTATCTACGGCGGCCGTACCCAAGAACTGTACACAAGAGGATAGCTTATTCCCATTAGTAGTGTGCATATTCGAATGATTTCGATATTCGAATATTCGTATTCCGAATATTTTAATATTCGAAAGATCTTTCGAAATATTTTATATTTCATTGAGAAAGATCTTTCGAAACATGTTTCATAACATTTCTAATTTCAATGCAAAAAATATTTCGAAACATTTTATATTTCATTGCCAATAAGCTTTTATTCCGTCGAAATACCTATTGAAAGATTGTTACTATTTGCGGCAACGAATTATTTCACGTCTTATTCCGAGTGTTTTCGAGTTTTGGCCAAAGAGAATAGACAAGGATAGAGGATCAATCGCCGTTTCGAAAAGTGGCACAATTTGAAGAAAGGGTCTGCGGGATGGCAGGGCATGCGCATACGCACTCCCAATGTCAAAATCGGCGGTATATTCAAAAACATTGATTTATTGAGTAAATATACATAAAACATTAATAAAAAGTGTAAAATGTGGTTTATACTGAAATTTATTAATATTTTAATGACTAAATATTGGTAATTTAGTGCTAATGGTGTATTAAAATCTATTTGGTAGAAGACTATTTTTTTCTTAGATTGGAATAGGTAAATGTGGAAAAATGTATAGGTATAAATTTTAGGAAATGAGAACTGAAAATAAAGAATTATTTCTTGAAAACTAAACTTTTATTGCGAGATTACTTATTTAGCATAAAAAATGGTACTAAATGTAAAAGAAGTGTATAATTTTAAGAAATATATGAAAATAGCATGCTCAAACTTACCAACCAAATAAATTTTAGATTTATGTTGATCCTATTTAGTTGAAAGGTATTATAGTCTATAAGTTAATATTACCTACTTATACTAAGAAAAGCGTAGTAGGATTTCAGTTTCCATAGGCCACTGTGCTTGGTCCATTTTATTCGATATCTACATACTTGTTTTTTTAGGTATAAGGAAGCAGATAAGATTGTAGGTTTTAACGCACACAGAAATCCTCTATTGGTTCATTGTGCTTTTACCTCCAGCAAGATATTCATTAAATATATTTTACGGATGTATATAATGTTTTGTTACATAAATAAATCCTAGATAAAGTGTTAATTTGTTTTTATTCAAAAAAAAAACAACGTAAATAATTTAAAAAATAATTTATTAAAAAACCCATAAATTTCCACAAATTTTGTTTCAATAATTTATATCTATAACACAGGTCACACGTAAAATCAAACCGAATAAAACACAAAACAAATATACAGCCACAACAATCACAAAACATCAGCCATATTGAACATGTGAAAGTCAAGAGTTTTGACATTTATAACAGCCAATAGCAAGCCGGAAAAACAACCTCCCATGCGCATGCCGAGTAATCCCGCTGTGTTAAGTTAACCATCAAACCGGTGAAAGTTCGCAAGATATTTGGCTGATAGTATTGATTCAGACACAAAAATGTTACGTAAAAAGTGCGTACTGAAACAAAAAATTCTAAATAAATCCATACTTTTAACCAAGCACGTCCTTTTTACCAACGTTAAGCAAGAATAAAATAAAACTTTGACGACCTCTTTTGGTCGCTGAACACAATCACCAGTCGCAGGTGTGTGCCATTTTTAATTGGTGGGGGTAAATCAACTGTTTCTCTCCCCTTCTCCATGCTCCTTGTATAAAGATAAAGAAGATATGATTTGCTGTATTCCTTTTATGCTCCAGAACCGCCCGGAACGACACCATAAGTGTTCCTTTTACAATTTTTTACATTTTTTTATATTGTAGAACCGTTCTTGACACTATTGACAGTTCAGAGAACGGTTCTACAAGTTTAAAGGAATACACTAATTTATAGCGAGCTTAAATTTGTCTGGTTCGCGCAGTGACGTCATGTGGTGACGAATTTTTATTTACGCAACAGTAATACATATCTTTCGTCGGTGATGTTGGATTCTAACACTGTTTAATTTATTTTTAGTTGGTATATTATAGAGATTAGTTATTTCTTTTTCTTTATATATTAAAGTCGTTAATGTGTACTTCTAATTTCTCGTTTCTGTTTAAAATAAAACTGTTTGCTATTGAGTTGTAAAAATTTACCATATTTTTATTTTTGAATTCTTAAAAATAAAAGTTACACTAAAAAAGGCTTTCAATAATTTTATTTAAAAAATATATATATGTACAATCAACTAAACACATAACATTATGACTACTACAATTACTTCATAGTAATTTATTGGAAATAACCATAAAATCAAATTGTAAGTCTACAGTACATACGTACACGGATGGACTTTACAATGGGACAAATGAAACAAAAATTTAAATGCTCAAGAAAGTCGTGTATACAACTGCTCTTGCTTCTTAAAAAAAAAAGATTCACATTGAGAAGTTTGTTTTGCTTTGTAGAGGGGCTCCCAAAACTACAAAAATTTGAAAAGGGATCAAGGAAGCTGCCTTTAGTTTTAATATTTTACCAAAATGTAAAATAAAAATGTTTTTTAGATTTGAATAACAATCCCATATCTAAAATGTAATATAAAATGAACTTAATTTTTATTTAAGCATCATATTTTTTCGTGTTTTACACCTTTTTTACGTGATTTACCTGGTTTACGTTTTTATTTAAATATATGTGTACGTAAAAAATGTGTAAAACAATAATAAAAAATATGATAGTAAATAAAAATTTTGCTAATTTTATGTAAACATTCAGATAACGGGGGCTTTAACAATTTTTCTTTGATCCCTTTTCGTAGCTCTTTCTTTTCTGTCTTCATTTTGGGGCATCATTGACGGCTTTAGAGGCAAATGCAAAGTTGGTACAGCATCGTCCTTTAAAAGCCTATGATTTTTGTTGAAATACCCAGTAATTCAGCCTTTAAGTCCCTTTTATAAGAATCCTCTGGAAAATGTTTAGAACAAACGCGTGCATATTTAACATTTATATTCTTTTCGTTTGCAAATGTTCACCCACATTTTCTGAAGACTTTCATCTTTTGGAAATCTAAAGAACATTATGTCCTTGTAACTTTTGTTTTGATTATTTGTATTACACATCGCCACTGAACAACGCATTTTGGAAAAAAATATTTATAAAACCAGATTAAACCGTTTGAAATACACAAATCTCTCAACAAATCGCACTTTCATCAGCACGTTTAAACCACGTTCAACCTAAATTCGTCACCAGATGACGTAGCAAAAGTGATCGAGCTTTGTAGCTTCAAGAAATTTCTATCCAATTAATATATTTATGGTAGTTATCGTCCTTTGTCAACAATTTAGAAGAAGAAGAGTGCCGGGAAGAAGGGCGGCAATAAAAACGACGTTTAATCTGTTCAGCGACGTTTCGATCCAGTACTTGGATCTTTTTAAAGCTTCAAATATCACGTCAATTGCCAATATGCCATGGTATTTTGTTGTAAAATAATCACTATTGTATAAAGAACCTAGACACACAACAACAAAGCTTCGTAGTTGTGTGTCTGTTATCCTATAGTGACGTATACGTTAATATTGTTTTAACCCTTAGGTAGAAGCGTGCTTTTTATAACTCTGTTTGATCCTAATAAATGTATCGTTACGTCCTTTATACAACAGTATTCTTTTACAACGAAATACCATAGCATATTGGCTATTAATGTAATATTTGGAAGCTTAAAAGATCCAAGTACTGGATCGAAACGTCGATGAACAGTGAAAATGTCGTTTTAATTGCCGTTCTTGTTCCCGCAACTCCTTCTCAGTGCTGTATTAACCATTAGGCTGACAAGGCTACAGCCTAGGGCGCCATGAAAAAATAGGCGCCAGACAGGGGAGTTTTAAAAAACGTTTAGGTCGGGTTGGGATTTTGGTGACTAATTTTCTTTGTGAATAAGGTGCTCTGGAATGAAATAGGCGCGAAACGGAGGGAATGAGTTTTTTTGCTCTTCAAATTTTATTCCGGGTGGTGGAGTATAAGGCGCTTTGCACTGAAAATAGGCGCCACGCAGTAAAGAACCATTTTTTTGCTCTTCAGAAATTTTGTTTGTTGATTTTTGGTGGTATTTATCTTAACAATAGGCGCTCCGGGAATTCCAGCCAAGGGCGCCCCAAACAGTTAATACGCTCTTTCTTCTTCTAATTATTATTTTAAAGCTAATAGATGCATACATTTCAGCCACCTTCCCAAGAATTGCTGGTGGTATTGCGCATAACCGGTTTCTTTCAGTACTGACGCCCCCGGGGTGCCCGCCACCATTTTCCGCCATTGAAAAACTCCTTGTGCAGCACGCCAAACAGAAGAACATCAAGTTATAGGAATCTTCACTCACAGCGCCTAACTCCAGAAAAAAGGTGCCTTTTCAATTTAGCAGTGAGATTCCTATCGTCCTCGGTGCCCCAGAAAGTCCTCCACGTCCTCCATGCACGATACCACGTAAGAGTCCGGTGTGAACTCCCTTTCAAATAGGGATGGCGATCTGAAATCGATTAATCAAAAATGGTCAAAAACATTGATTTTTAAATCGGTATGTAGTACTGAATCGATTCAGTCAATAGATATTTCACCCATGAATATCGACATTACATTTTTTGGTTCGCGCGCGTTGTAAGCGCCTTTTATTTTCTATATTTATATATATATATATATATATATATATATATATATATATATATATATATATATATATCGATTTTTTGAATCGATCTTCTTTGAAAAGATTGCCATCCCTACTTCCAACTAATCACTACCGAGAATCCGACCGAGAACGAACGGAGAGTCTCTCCGCGATCTTCAAGTTGTGCGGTCGTTTCGTAGGAGGCTACATAGCGTCCCCGGGTAGGCAGCTGAAGGAGTTGTACGGGCGTTTCTGTGCCCTTGGAAATCGAGTAAAAACTCCCCCTTAATTGATAGCATCATTCTTCTGGAACTAAGCGCTTTGAGTGAAGATTCCTAAAATCCTGATGTTTTTATGTTAGCGGTGTGCACGTGTTTTCGTAACGGTCGAGGACGGTGGCGCCCTCTACTGGAAGCGTCAGCAAGTGACAGTGAAGGTTATGAACAATACCAGTAGCAGTTTTGGATTGACAGCTACAATGCAATGCATTGAATCGATTATTATTTTGCATCAAACAAAAGTATAATTTGAACCGGAATTTCTTGCAGCGAAAAGCTCGACCATCCAGATATTCCACGTACGAAGCCCCGAAAGCATAGTCCGGAAGGGGAGAGCTGGTTTATCGCCTTGCAACGGGACCAACAACAGAGAAAGCGAAGGAAAAAGTACGAACGGAACTGGAACTAGGGGTTGGATCTACCCAAAGTCGATTGATGAGAGTTGCTGAAAATTCGAGGTTAAGTTCGTTTAATTTTGTGATCGGTGTTTTTTAATCTGATATAATTTCAAGTTGCCGACCTCTATATTTAAAGTTTTCTCGTTAATTCTGTTTTAAAATATGTCAAATTTAACAGAAGACCAGATAAAGTTTATTGAAGAATGCAAATTAGAATTTTCAGATCGATATACTGATGCAGACTTACAGTACAAAAAGGTGTATGAAGAAGGCATTCCAGTCCCACCAATAATGTATCCTTGGTATACTAGATCTAGATATAATAACAGAGATAGAGCAGGTGGTAGTAGATATCAAGACTATGGAAACAGAAATTTTAATCGAGATAGAGAAGACCGTAACTACAATAGGGATAGAAACTATAGTCGATATAACAGAAGAGACAGACCTTATTAGTGTTATACAACACTTTATTTTCTTGTAGGTTATTCTAAAATATATTTTTTTATACAACACTTTATTTTCTTGTAGGTTATTCTAAAATATATTTTTTTATGTTATTAATTTATATAATGTATAAAAATTTAAAAGATATTGATATATATTTTTTACTGGATAAATTGATTTTTATTTAGATGAAAAATATACAGGCTGTTACAAATTCGAGGAACACCATTAGGATAGCGGAAACGGTAAGAGATACAGGGTTGGTTAAATTGGGGCAAAGTTGCGCATTTTTATGCTTAAAAATAATCCATTTTAAAAATTTGCAGCCGTTCCAGAATTATCTGGCAAAAACCGAAATTTCGCTAAACAGTTTTTATTGTTTTCTCGGTTTATTTGAAGAGATATCTTAAACTTAATGACACATTAACATTTACACTTTTTCTGTTCTATAAAATGATGTCACTAAATTTAACATCTGACATTTCGTCTTTGAGCCACCATCATCAACTTTGTTTTTTTAAATGGGCAGAATATATTGATTTAAACTTAATAAACTCGTAATTTAATTCTAACACCAACGATATATCACACTTTACATTTATGCAACGTTTCGAACTGATAAACCATTATCATTCACCATATTGACTGAAAACTGTTTTTATTCAATACAGGAATACCTTAGGTATAATTTTAACTTTAATTAGGAATTATTTTCATTTTTTTATATTTTAAACTGTTGTATTGTGTAAATATTCTTTTGAATTAGTATAAGTATTTTAATATTGTTTTGTTTAAAAAATAGGTTGTTTGTTATTTATTTCTTTTTGAATATGTGTAGGATAAGGTTTTATAACTTTTTTTTTTTTAACATTGCTGACGTGTGTAAGTACATTTGTATATTGACATCAATAAATAATTTTGAATTTTGCCATTACAAATAACAATTTTACCTCAAACATTCGAAGAAATTTCCGTTTGCAGGTAAGTAGACATCCATTTTTTTATAACAGGCTAGGATAAAGTTGATAGAGGCGTTTGATTTTTATGTATAAGTAAATGTATGTTAATTACATTAATTCTTGTAGCTTGTTAGTTAAATTATGAATAAATAAATTATTGAAAGCAAGAAAAATAACTTGTAATAAAAAAAAACATTTGGAATAAAAACATAATTTTTAATGGAAAAATAGTGGATAGTGGTTTTTTTCAAAACGTCCCATAAATGTAAAGTGTAATATATCGTTGCATTTAGAATTAAAAGACGAGTGTATTAGGTTTAAAACCAAATATTCCGCCGTGACATTAGTTCTAAAATATCTCTTCAAATAAACTGAGAAAACAATAGAAACTGTTTCGCAAAACTTTGGTTTTGCCGGAGAATTCCGGAACGGCTACAAATTTTTAAAATGGAATATTACTAAGCATAAAAATGCGCAATACTAAGAATAAAAATGCGCGCAACTTTGCCCCAATTTACACAACCCTGTATCTCTTACCGTTTCCAAGATCCTAATGGTGTTCCTCAAATTTGCAACAGCCTGTATATATATAGTTGGTTATTTTTAAACAAAAATTCTTCTTTTATCATTGAAAAGATTTTCTTGATTACAGATGTAATAAATGTTTTTGGGGTGCTGACACCAATGTGTGCTAATTTAGTCTTGGGTACAAAAAGGGGACATAATATAGTAAAAATAAGATAAGTTTGATTTTTCAAATTTGATAACAATTTTGGAAATGAAACATTTTTAAAAATCCTTAATACAATAATTACCAAAACTGGTAAATTAGTTCTATCCTGATATGAGTATTGTTGATATATGTAACTTTAAATAATTAAACATTATTTGTACCTCGGAAAAACTTTTTATTTTATTAAGACTTAAAATTAACAATTTAAATTAAAAACAACATAACATTAATCACAGAATAATTTACTAGGTAATAACAGGTGACACATCTACAATACATTATAAATAAAATGAATCAACATTATCTGAGTGCCTTACATAACTCTGGAGCCATTAACACCTAAAAAAGACATTTTAACAATACCTTATTTTAAAAAATGAATTAAACAACCATTGAGAGCCAGCCTAAAATTAGAACTGTGCCTCCAATTGGTGCCAATCTTCCAAACTTGTTATCGCCAGTGAATGCATGGTAGTACAAGGTACCAGAGAATAAAACTGTTCCAGATATTAGCAAGGTACCAGCCTGAAAATAAACATATTATTAAATTAAACTCAACTTTTAAAACTGTGATTAAAAGGATTACAAAAAGAAAATGATGTGAATAAAAGCTTAATGTTCAAAATATTAAAATGATAATATTTTGAATAAGATAATCCATATAATATTAGGTCAACAAATAAGAATAATTAAAAATATTTAAAAAACACAGACTCTATGAAGGATTAGCAAAGCTACTTAGACTTGATTAGATTAAACACCATTATCAAATTAAACATAATTTAAAATTATACTTACAAAAATGTATTGGTATTTAACCACTGTTAAAAAAATCTGAGTGTTTAACAAAAATAAAATCAGTATATACTAAAAGTTTTAACTTATCTGTAATGATCTTACTATTTTGGGATTACTGCACAAAGGAACACCCATCAAAGCCAAAGAATGGAAAAAGTGATATTTGTTTGCAGTTTCAAAAATTGCTTTTAGCTCAGCGGCTGTATCTTTTGGATATGACCTATGTGCTCCATAAGCTCCTAGAGCAACTGCAGATGCCCCCATTAGAGCAGCAATACGAATAATTGGTCCATTTTCACTAGCCAGTTTCCACAGAGGGGTTTTTCTGTTATAACAGTTACATTTGGCTGCGGAGGAAGAATTTTTTTACCGCTCTAGAATTTGTAAAAAACAATGAATGGCTTTTAGTCAAAACTTTTGGTCATACTTACTACTAACGACGTTACTGACTTAGAAACTGGATTATCGTACACAACAAAATTTATAAAATCGTAAATTCCCATGCCGTAAATGTGTTAAAAAAGTTTTCAAAATAATAAAAAATATACAAAATTGACAAAATTCGATACCGATCCTGTCAAAGGTAGTGTTGCCAACTGTCCAGAAAAAATTTGGCGTATTCGATACCACAGGTTCGATACGTGTTCGACACCCATCCAAGTAATAGCGAATATCTTTGGGAAAAAGTCTGGGACTGGAGTGAAAATGGTGCATGTTGATAGGTCTGAAGGGAAGGCCCAAAACACTACTTTTGTTTGGCAAAGGTTAAAGTGTAGTATAGTGTATTGTAGTAAATGATGCAAAACGCTTTTAACTGAGTAATGTCACAAATTTAAAAAATTTAAAAAAGCTTTTATTTATAAACAAATAAATTAAATTTTTACATATTTGGATTCCTTGTTCTATATGCTCTCCAAAGACTTAACCGACAGTATCTATAGCCACCGCGGCTTCAAAAAAGCTTGGATTTCTTTTCGAGCCGAAAAGTATTTTTCTCCTTCTAATATTTATACACTTTGTACGTGTCCCAAATTCGACCCTCTCTGAAATATGGTTCTCATGTCTGGGGAATAACATCCCCCACAACCCTCAGCATTCTTGCTGCCATTCAAAAAAGAGCTGTTCGTCTTATTAATGATCCTTTACTTAATCAAAGATTTTCTTCTCTTGCCCATAGTCGAGCTGTGGGAGATCTATCGTTCTTTTATAGATACTTTTACTGCTTCAGCTTCGACGAATTATCCAGTCTAGTCCCTCCTCTTGCAGCTCCCAACAAAGAAACTCGTGGTGTCGCACTTATGCATCCCTATACGGTCCAACTGGACAGGCCCCGAACTTCCCATTTCGTTCGTTCTTTTATCCCTAGATTTTCTAGACTGTGGGACCTACTGCCAGCGGAGATCTTTCCTTCTCCCCCAAATCTTCAAGTTTTTAAGTCCCGTCTTAACAAACTTCCTCTTACCTTGCTTACCACCATTGACGTGTAGTAAAGGATAAAAGGTCATTGCTTACCACGGTACGTTAGTATTTAGGCTTTCAGCCTTCGTGGATTGTCCAAAGATAAAAAAAAAGAATTATCGTTTTAATAAAATGTACCTAACTTCACGACTAATCGACAACGGGATATTTTGAAAAAATGGGTTTAAAATTTCAGCATGTCTATTAAAAAACAATAGAGGGCGCTCGTGTTCTTTGCGATATAATGAAACAGCGCTAGGCGATCATTATGTAGGGGAACTTCAGCAAATTTATCCCATTTTTCACATGAAGAGTTTAAGGTTTTTAATGTCACTAAAATTTTGAATAATCGTTTTTCATCAAATTTAATTTATAATAAAAAAATGATGGACCAGCTATAAGTCTCGAAATATTATGTAGTTAATTATAGCAACAATGTAAAGCTAGATTCTTGCAATTGTATTATTTCCCAAGCGTAATTTAAAGGACTTAAATTTACCAAAACTGTTGAAACATTACCTGGTAGTTACAGTTTGTCTTGTTATATCGTTCTTCTTTCAATTTGTTGTATTTTTGTTAACTTAGATAGATTTATCTACACTTACCAATATACAGTACACCACACAGTACTTTATTGTTTTATATTTAGAACTTTATTTAATTCGTAAAAATTTGAAGAATTTCTTAGTTTAATACCTATTTATTCGTATGTAAGGCCGCTTTCAGACGGGCAACTTTTTGCAGTCGTAGTTGACTACAAAAATATCGGCGTCCCATATAACATTTTTTGCCGGCGTTGTACATTCAATTTACCGGCATTGCCAACACTCTTTAATGGCAAGGCATTGGCAAAAAGGTATCAAAAAGACGCGAAAGTGGCAATTGGCCGTTATTAGGCCACGTGTTGCAGATAAAGTGATGGCATCCGTCATTAATAAGTTATTGGCAAAAAAATGTGTTTAAGATAATGGCATCCATCATTAATAAGTTATTGGCAAAAAGATAACAAAAAGACACGAAAGTGGGCAAATGCAGATACTCCCAAGCAGCAAGCTGACGTCTTATTGACGAAAATTGTCGCATATACTTTTTTTTAAAGCTAAAATGATGCGATATTTTATTTGAAAATTAAAATAGGAAAAAACTCCTTACTGCATGCAATTTCCTTGCAATGCAAAGTACCATCTCTCGGAACACTGTCCAATGCAGATGCAGATTTTTACACTAGCCGAAGATATTTCTTTCAAAGTTAAGTGAGATCACCTACCGCAAACCGCTGTCGAATTATTTTTGTCTAATGGGTACGGTTTAGACGATAAAAAGCAAAGATATTGTAGAAACGTAGTAGTTTATTGTCCATTACGCCATCTATCGGTATGTCAAAAAAAGTATTAAATATATATAATATTTATTATTAACACGTCTTTAAAACTTTTAATAAAGTTTTATACAAAATGTTTACAGCTCCTAACAGTCTACTTAGGCGCGCTTGTGGCTGCTCCGGTTGTATCGGTAGCATCGATCTCCGGAGTTAAGCAGTGAAGTGCACGCCCATAACTTGGATGGGTGACCGGCGTTGTCGGTTTTAGGCACAGGCACGCGGTGTTCTGCTCGGGGGTGAACGAACGGACCGAGCAGCAACCATCCAAGTTATGGAATGAATGGTTTGTGAATGGGAAGGAGTAGGGGTCAATGTACAATAAGCCTTCAGGCTGCAGTGCACCACCTAGGGAGACGGTCGTCGGACCTGGGTGGGATGACCCCGAAAGGGCGAAAAAAAACAGTCTACTTGAATATCTTGCCTTCTCGACTAGCCATCACCAATTAATCACACAACACACACTTATTAGGTAATGAATACATTTAATTATGTCTATTAAAAAACTCTTTTCTTTAAAAAAGAAACTAAAAAGCTAGAAAACCACGTAGAAAACAAATGCACAAAGCGGTCACCTTCGGTCGAAATTAACGTAGCTAATTTTACTATCATTTTATTTTTATTCGCTCCAAAATACATAATAAACATTCTGTTTGACCTAATTTTTATTTGCATGATTTTTAACAATAAAGTGTTATGAAAAGGCCATTTCCTTTAAATTATGTAAAATAACATAAAATAATGTTGTTTAGCTGCCATTATAAATAAAACAAATCAAAAAATTGCTTTAATGTTAGTTAAATACCAATGTTAATAATATGGTTTAAAAAGTATGAATATGCGTTGAAGGTTTGCTTTCAAAAATCCAATATTTATTTGCCTGCAACAAAAACGCGTGCTTTATTTAATCAGGATTGGTATGCCGCCATTTTTGTATGCTTGCCGACAATTCGCCTGCATGTAAAATTTATTGGCAATAAAGTGTTTATTTAGGGTTGACTTTTTAATGCGTATAAGATGTTGGCATAATATTGCCACCAATTGCCAATGCTTTACCATCAATGCCAATATAAAAATGTACATTGCCGGCAAATAGGGTTTGCTGGGTAGAAGATTTGCTTTTAAAACTTAAATTTTCTTAAACCAAAATTTTTTTTTCTTTTAGCAATGTGTGCCTATGGAGGCCACAAGCTTGTGGGTACCATGTTTAAGTTTTTAACAAATCAAATAATTTAAAAATTCTAGCTATGCCCTTGCTAAAATACATTTTTTTATTTAACCAATCAGCGAGTTTTAAACGTATTATTTCTTTGTCTAATCGCTACCACATATTTAAACTAAATTAAAAGATCGATTTGGCATGACGTGTTTACTTAGCTTGTCAGTTTTACAGAAATGTAAAATATGTTTTTTTTGTGTATAAAGTTAATAGTTTTGTTCTGGGCGGTTCTAAAGCATAAAAGGAATATAACAAGGACGCATTTGGATTCGACAAAATCAGGGAAAACTTTACCCCAACTTTGACCTTGGCAAACCAATTTGTTCCCTATGTTGGTTTTGATAAGGTCTTGCTTATTGCGCATGTCTTTACCGGGCGTCGATTCTGAATGCGCCGCAACTGGTACCATAACCTCGGAACTATGGATGGTGGAGGGGAGGATAACCATCTTTTATGGCGGACAAGTTAAAAAAGTGACCCTCGGAATGTAGTAAATTGGGATGGCGCCACAGTAGCCAGTGGAGGGATTATGGTATTTCTTTCCTTCTTTATTTTGTATCTATCTGTCCTTTTTCATTGAGCAAAGATTCCTATATGCTGATGGCTTTTCTGTTTGGTATTGAACACGAGGTATTTTCCAAATGGCGGGAAATGGATGGGCGGGCCGCGGGAAGTGTCAGTTTTGACAGTGAAGGTTGTACGCAACACCAGTAGCAGATCTTAGATTGACAGCTGACAATTTATGCATTGCATCGGTTTGTTTATTTTAATAGCTACATTTTATAAAAAGTTTTGGAATCTCTGGGAGCACAGGCTCGATTATCCAGAGTTTCCACCTACAAAGCCCTGGAAAGCAATAAGACTGGAAAGGGGAGAGCTGGCAAATTGCCTCTGTAGCAGAGCCAAATAACTAAATCCAGAATCCAGAAACCTAACCTATAAAAAAATGTCAAAACCAGTTGTCATATTTTAATTGTTTTCTTATTACTTCACAAATTACAATTACAACATAAACTTTACCTTGAATTTTATAAAGAACGTTCATCTTTCTTTGAATAAGATATAATTATGCATTGTCATATTTTATTGCGCAATTTATGTTTGTATAGTACTTATTTGAATAACTAGTTGATATCACTTAATGAAGTAAAATCATTAGTATAAAAATATTTTTGAGCACTATTAGTTGTTTTGCATCAGATAATTTATAAAAATGGGTTTGCTTACTGAAGGTACCCCATTAACATGGGAAGAAACTAAAAAACTTGCCTCTCACGTTCGTGAACACGGAATAATTCAGTTTATTAATATATATAAGAAATTAAAGGAGAGAAAAGGTGATGTACTTAAATGGGGGATGAAATTGAGTACATTATTGTAAAGTTTAATGATGAAAAAAAAGAAGCTAAAGTTAGTCTTCGAGCTGAAGAAATCCTTTCCGTCTTAAATGAAGAAGAAAATCTACATCCTGATACAGTAAAGTTCTTGTGGAGACCTGAATTTGCTTCTTACATGATTGAGGGGACTCCTGGCCAACCTTATGGGGGTACTTTGGCTCACTTTAATATTGTAGAAACAAACATGAGAATGAGGCGACAAGAAGCAACCAAGTTGTTACATAAAGATGAGTGTGTGATGTCTATTACTAGTTTTCCTAGGTAAGTACTTTTTAAGGTACTTTAACGAATTCAATGGTCCTATACCTATCCATTTACCATTATTTGGTGTAATTAATTCTTTAAACTTAACGTAAAATTAAGTAAAGGACTAAGATTTATCAAACTAATATAAGTTAACATTGAGAAGACTGAAATTTAATAATTAAAAAGTTAAAATTGTCATTATGGAGACAGATTAGGAAATAAGTTACAACTTTATTTTTTACTGCTTTTAAATTTGCCTTGCAAATTTTCATTTAAACATATAATACCCAGGGTGACAATTTGACTTTAAATTAATAAATACTTTGTAGTACATTTGTTCAATTTAGGTTTCCACCAATTATAACCAAAAGAAATTGGTATTTACCACTGCTTTTAAGAGAGTTTGGTTGACTTCGGTGTTGTTTTGTTAATAAAATTTACTTTAAATTACTTATACATTTACTTAAATCCAATTATTATCACACTGAAAACCATGGAATTTTCGGTAGTTTGCCTAAATTTAATGACTATGATAAAATAACATTAGTTATGTATAACCACAATTATTATACTTTCATTCGGTCCGTTGAGATTAATTATCATTTTTGGTTAGCTATTTAAAGCTCCCAAGATATCACTGTTACCTACTGAACAATATTTGCATTATTCTCGAGAATATTCTATATCATTGGTTATAATAATCTTATCGACACAAATAAATATCAATATAGAGTATGGAAACACTGTCAAGTAATGGATGCACAAAACCCTATTTTTCATATTAACCTTTTTAGGGATATATACAGTACATTTCAATTAATAAAAGTCACCCCATATAATTCTGTTATTTGTACCTACACTTATAAAAAAATTCAGCAACACATCTATTTTTATTTTTAAGGATACACATTTTTGGGTTAAAATTGACTTGTTTAGGATTATTTCCTTCCCCAGCAACAGAAACGTCAACAAGTTTAAAAGAGTGTTAAATTATCTCCTAAACTGTTTTTAGTTTTTCAAAATCAGTTCAGTTGTTCTGAGAAAATTTACCCTAAATTCCAGGTATCCTAGCCAGTGGCTCACCCCTGTAACATTTTTATGTTTAAACTATTAAAATTTAATTTGGTATGTGTATGATTGATACTAGCTAATCCAGAAGTTATAGAAAACAATTTTGAACTTTTAACGTTACTCATTAAGTAAATTTTGACACAAAAATGTGTCCTTGTGCCCCTGTCACAAAAAAAACTTGCATTACTAAAAATTTTAAGAAGGAACATGCACAACCAGTATATTAGATCTAAAATGATTAAGTAAATATATATTAATAATAATATTACCTATATTATTAAATATAAATGTACAAATAATAAAATAGTTTAAAAATATACTTCTTAAAAGGTACCTTTTATTGACTTTTTTATGAAACATTCAACATTTATTTATTGAACTCCTTAGTTCATTAAAGTATAACATTAGGAGAATATTTTAAATTTTTAGTAGTGATTTAAGTTTTAAAAAGCATATTGATAGCATTATTTTAAAATCGACTAGAATGTTAGGATTTTTACGACGCACTTGTTTGAGTATATGTGATATTATAGCCATTAAATCTTTGTATAACTCCCCAGTCAGAAGTGTTTTAGAATATTGTAGTGTAGTTTGGTGTCCTTTTTACAATTGTTATGTTCAGTGTCTGGAGCAAGTACAAAACAAATTTGCTACATTTTTGTTATTTAAATTAAAATTTCTATACAAGAATATTCCCTATCAGGTTCGCATTCAATTGATAGGTCTCGAAAGCCTTAGAGTTAGAAGGCAAAAAGCTCTAGCTATTTTTTTGTACAAGTTAATACTTGGGCAAATTGAATGCAATTGCCTGTTGAGTAAAGTTTTATTTAGGGTGTCTCAAAGGAGCACCAGACAATATCAGTTGTTTCATTGTATTCGACACCACACTAACTATGGGCAGCAAAGTTTTTGTAATAACATTGTTAAAAATTATAGTAAATACTTTAAAGATATTGACATTTTTCAATATCAAATAGAAAAATTTAAAAGTGTTCTTACAGACCGTAGCTTAGGGCGATTCTAGTAAAATCAAGGGACTAGGACTTAAACCATATATACTTTAGTACTATTTGGAAAATACCAACTCTGTAACTTTTTGTACTTATAAAAAAATGTTCTGGGTAGTTTTTTTATAAACATATAAAAAAAGCAAAAAAAAAATTTAGAAACCATGCATACCCCTCCTTAAGAAAGTAACATAACTGTAAAATATCTCATGAACTAGATTGTTTAAAAAATGAAGTTTATAACAAAAATTGCATAATACTGCCAATGCTATCGTTTCGCAAGTTATAGAATCTAAAGCACAAAAATTAGAAAAAGAAATGAGCCTGTACCTTGCAACATTTGTAATTCCTAGAAACGAATCTCCATTTAAATAGTGGAATTTTAATAAGAAAGATATATCCTTACTAAAAATCCGACAGATATTTTTTTATCTGTTTCAGCTGCAATAAGTGTAACAAAAGAAACAAACTGATACCTGAGCATACCGCAAGTTATGTAAATATTTATTTTTGCGGAAAGTACTGTGATAACCTGGTTCTTTTTTGTTTTATTTTAATACAAGCATTACTTTTATTACTTTTTTAATGTTACCATTAAAATAATAAAAATAAAATAATATGTTCATATTAGAAATAATTTAGTTATTTTATTTAAAAAAATGCTAAAAAATAGTTCGTCTTAAATACACCGATATTTGTCGGCAAGATTTTGCCGATACCGATTATCGGCAAAATTTGCCAATATGCCGATACGATAGTACCGATATTTAAATCGGTATCTGCCTATCAGTACTTATTTTTTCATAGTGCATAATAAATTTTGTAATCAGTGACGTGCTCAAAATATTGCGTCGCGTGCCATTAATAGCACTCGTGCCAATTGTTCGCCATCCCTTTCGTAGGGTATATAAAAGACTTTATCCAAATTTAATAAAACATTTAAAAAATTAATTATTTTGAAAACTAACCAGAACTAACCAGAACTAATTTGAAGTTTCCTAAATGATCTTGTTTTATGAAGTCTTATAGGATAAAAGTAAGTAATTTTTAGATTAGGTTGCCCAGATTTTACTGATCCACCGACTAAACCGACACCAAATGAAGGGGGAACAAAGTCGCTGTTTTTCCCCGACAAAGCTGTCTTTCATGGACATCCGAGGTTTATGAATTTAGTTCGAAACATAAGAAAACGACGAGGTGAACATGTGGCCATTAACTTGCCAGGTAATTAAGTTTTGTTTTGATATTGATAACTGTTAATTAACCCGATTAGATAATGTTTTGATATTTAAAGTCAAAGTCAAAAATCGCTTTATTCATCATAAGACAAAATCTTATTGACAAGCTTCCATAAAAATAATATATACTTAAAACTATACAGGATCATAAATAATAGTAATAATAAATAATAACAATATACTAGCCAAAAAAAAACAGTAAAATAGTAATAAAACACAATAAAATAATAAAATAGTAAAAACAGTATAAAACTAATAAAAAACAATACAATATCATAAAAATAGAAAAGACAAACTTAGGAATTAAAAAACAAACAGCCATAAGCTATCCCTCAAAAACTCATCAAATGCCTTTAGTAATAAAATATTTCTTAAAATCATTTTTAAGTTGGCTGCTTTATTTAAAACTATACAGGGTCATAAAAATAGTAATGATAATCAATAACAATATACTACTGGCCAAAAAAAGAAAACAGTGAAATAGTAATAAAAACACAGTAAAATAGTAAAAAACAGCAAAAAAATTATTAAAAAAAATACAATATCATAAAAATAGTAAAAAACGACAAACTTAGGAATTAAAACACAAACATAGCTATAAGCTATCCCTAAAATACGCATCCAAGGTGTAATATGCCTTTCGTAACAAAATATTTTTTAACATCCTCCTAAACATTTTTAAGTTGGCTGCATTCTTAATCAATGCAGGCAGATGATTGTACATCTTAAGACCTTTATATATTAGAGAGTTCTTGGTGAGAGTAGACTTTGGAATGGGCAAGGATAAGTCATTACTTGTTCTTCTCGCATAATGATGAATCTGCTGATTTTCCCTGCATCTTTTAAAAACAAGAGACACCGTTTCAATAATCAATATGCAAGGTAAAGTTAATAATTTTTGTTGAATAAACAAGGGTCTGCAGTGATCCCTGGACTTCGCACCGCACACATATCGAACAGCTCTCTTCTGTAAAATGAAAACGGAATTAAAATGGGACTGACTACAGAAACCCCAAAATGGAATGCCGTATCTTAAATGTGATTCCATCAGACAGAAATATACATTTCTTGCCATGAAATTGCCTAACTCATTGGATACCACACGAACAGCATAGCAAGCAGATGCCAACTTGGCGGTCAGGTTAAAGATGTGATCACCAAACTTTAATCTATCATCAGTCCAGAGGCCAAGAAATTTTGTGGATGATTTCTTTACAATTTGATAGTCAACATCCGGGGCTGGATCAAATTTAAACGTCAATATATTGGTTTTACTGACGTTAAGACTTAAAAAGTTTGAGTTGCACCATGTCTATACACTCTCCAAATCCTGTAGGACGACCCGCATCAAATCAGCTGCATCTCTACCCAACCACAAAATAGTAGTGTCATCGGCAAACAAGGTAAATTGGCCACGTATACCAATCGTAGCCAGATCGTTTATATACAGAAGAAAGAGCAAAGGACCTAACACTGAGCCCTGTGGAATTCCATGTTTAATATCAAGCACCCCAGATATACCATTCCGAGATCTCACCAACTGCTTCCTGCCAGACAAGTAGGAAGAAAACCAATCCAGTGCTATTCCCCTAAAACCATAACAAAAAAGCTTTTGCAGCAGTGTTGCATGATTAACACAGTTGAAAGCCTTAGAAAAGTCGCAGAACACTGCTGCAGCAATATCACCATCATTTATTCCTAAATATAGATGTTTTAAAAAATTAAATATAGCATCGGTTGTATTATTATTATCTTGAAATCCAAACTGGCATCCAAGCAAAATAGAATGACTCCCTATAAAACCAAGCATCCTTACCTTAACTAGCTTCTCAATAATCTTAGACTCGGTTGGAAGACATGAAATGGGACGAAGGTTGGTCGGATCATCGGGGTCACCTCCCTTATACAGTGGATTAACCATCGCCGTCTTCAAGCAATCAGGAAAAATGCCCTTATCGAATGACAAATTAACAACCTCTGCAAAAATGTCGAGGCAGTGATCAGGAAGGGTTTGAAAGATCCTTATTGAGACGCCATCAATGCCAGATGAATTCAGATTTTTAATAGTTTTCATTATTGCTTTAATCTCTGCAACGTCAGTATGATGAAGGTAAAAGGATTCTGCTATGGATATCTTCAGATAGGAAAGCGGGTCGACACCAGGCCCGAGATCAGATGTTAGCCTGTCAGCCACAGAGCAGTAAAAGAGTATTTGGGTCCATATCAGCAGATCCCAGTGGAAAACCAGATTTTCCTCTTAATTCGTTTACAATCGACCAGTGCTCTCTAGGCTTGTTACAAGATTTATTCAACCTAGCATTCTAATGGTTCTGCTTTGCAACTTTTATAACCTTTTGTTATGTCTATAAGTTTGTAGACCACATTACCCTATAAGAAAAAAAACCTAGTCTACTTAAAATTTTCGAAAATTTGGCGGCTTCAAGCCTTTACCCGCCGAACATCACAAATTATACCAACCATTTCTCTTGAAATATAAGCTACAGTATTAATAAGGGTTTATTTTACTAATAACATACTGTACAATTAAAGAAAATTAAAACTATTTATTTTTACATCACAACTTCCAAAAATAGGAAACTAAATTAGAGAAATAGCAACCTTTTTTTTAAACAACAAAAATACTTCTAGCAACAACAAACAAATTAAGAACTAGCACCAATTTAGGGTGAAAATAATGATGAATTAACGGGGAGAAATTTAAAGAAATCAACTACAATAATTTAATTTTTTGTATGATTAAGAATTGAGGAGCACATAAGGCTCCTAACCTGTATTAAAATGGCACCTTAGCCTAGTGCCCCTTGTGCATATTTTACTCTTCAATTATTATACCGGGTGAAATTACTAACAAGCATATTATTTTTTTAGAACCAAGGGACGATTTTAAAATTTTGGTGGGATGTTTGGCTGGATAAGATGCAGATATCCCATGTTTTAGCCTTTATGTAGCCATTCCGGTTGAACCGGAAGTGCTCTCTACTTTGGTATTTTAAACGGAACACCCTGGACATTTTTGTAAAAATTGATTCTATGGCAATCCGAAGCAAATATGTGTATGTGTATGTATCTTAATTAGTTTTTGAGAAAATTACGTTAAAAAATGTCAAGTTAACTGCGATTTTTATCAATTTGTTAAAAAATAAATAGTAGTAGAAAAGGGCTAATGCCATTTTTTACACATATTGGATGAGCCGTATATCCTATCACCGGAAGAATACAATTCCCGGTTTGCAGGAAGTGCCACAGAAATTTGATTTCGGCAGTTAAAAACTTCAATAATTCAAATAGAAACCACAACTTTCAGTCTTAAATTTAAATTTAACACTTATTTCTCAATCTTCTTTGTTAATAATTATATCCTATCTCTAAACTCAATCGTTTTTAAGATATTAATAGTAAAACGCTAGGCTGCCTCGAAACTAGCAAAGAAAAAATGTTTTTTAGCATTTCACAATTAATATTATAAAAAATGTAAGGTTTAAAGATGGGATATAATTTAAAAAAAGGTTAAGAACTAAAGGTGTTTTTTCGTGTTAATACGGTTCAAAACGTTTTAAAAACATTTGAATATCTATCTCTATCTAACTCTTATATTTATATTGTCATTTCAAATGCGGTTTGAACCATTCCGATGAATACGGTTAACACGAAAAAATGACTTAAGTGTAAAGTTTAAATTTAAGGCTGAAGGTAGTGGTTTCCCTTTAATTTTAATTAAGTTTTATACTGTTGAAATACAATTTCAGTGGCACTTCCGGTTAAACCAGAAATTATTTTTTCCGTTTTTTGAACGCATTTTTCTCGAAAACTAATAAAGATAGCTATAATATGTGGTTCATATATTATTTTCTTAAAATTGCTTGTAGAATTGATCTTTAAAGAAATATATAGTGTGTTCCATTTAAAATAACAAGCACCCGGTAGATGTGTATGCTGCATCTTACCAAGTTTTAAAGTTTTTAGGGATAAAAACACGAAAATACCAGTAGATGATAGTCACACTATTCGAAAAGCTGCAAAGCCAGATTGTGTATACTTAGATGCTATGGGATTTGGTATGGGATGCTGCTGCTTGCAGTTAACTTTCCAAGCTTGTCACATTGATGAGGCTAGAGTTTTATATGATCAATTAACATCACTTTGTCCAATTATGGTAAGAGTACTTTGGTGTTTTTAACTGTTTATAAAAAAAGTATCTTAGCTTGGAGGATGAAATTTGTCACTATTAAGAAATTAAATTGGTTTTACTTAATATCTTTAGGTGGTCTACTAATTTTGAAAATTAATTGTAAGTAAAAGTTTTTGGCTGAAGATTTTTTTTTGTCTTAACATTTGAAAGCTTTTTTTATGCAAATTAGAAGTTATAAGTTTAAAAAAATATATATGAGTACTATAGTAATTAAAAAAAATGCCAAAAAATAACTAGCTTTTTTAACCACAAGAGTAAAACTAGCGTTTAAAATGGTTATAATTGTTTATTTTCAGATTTTTTCAAATATTAAAAGACTTTGCACCAAAAAAATACTTATAAATAATTATGAAAAATTTTCTTTTGTAATAAGCACAAATGTTACTCTCAGGCTAAGATTTTTTCTTAATTTTACTTCATCTACTACTAATCAAATCAAGAAAAAAGGTAAAGTGTTTGATTTGACATGTTTTGAAATATGACGTTAATGACTAAAAGAATAAAGATAATATGATTAAAGATTTTTTTTCAACAAAACCTGTGGGAAATACCCAAAAATAAGTTTTATTTTGCACGGACTGTGTGTTACCCTTTGCAAACACTGTTTTGCTTGTGTTGTTGACTCTACAATAATCATTTTTCATGAGTTAATTGAAGATTTAAGGATTTAGGAAATAAAATTGATGCATATATACTATATTTTAAAGTGAAATTAATAAAATAATAAATAAATAATACATTTATTTAGCAAAAAATAACAATAATAGAAATGTAACCATGTAATAAAATTAAATAAATCAATTCTGTAAATAATGTAAAGGTCTCTTGATGAAAGTTTTAAGTTTAGTTGAGTATTTTATACTATCAGTCAGTTCATTACAATGGCAAACACCGTCATAAAAAGAGTTTTGTTGAAAATATCAAGGTGGCTGCTGAGCGGTACACACACACACATTTTAAAGCTCCTGGCGAGTACGTTATAACCCTAGAATCTACGAGCCCCGTCTCAGTGAAGTTGGCCCAATCAGCTAATATATCTAATTTTGTTAGGTTCTTTTTTTGTTTCCTCTAGGAATGTCCCAAAAATTTAAACTATCAAAACTTATTAAAAGGTTAAAAGGGCACTTAAAAAATAATTCTTAACTGATTCACCATTCATTTGAGGTTTACACCATCTTTAATGTGGTTGTATTAGCACAATTTTCTGGGTTATGATTTGGACCAACCTGTAGATACTTTGCGGGACTGCAAACTTTAAAGGTAATTCTATCTTTTAAATATATGTATTTTAAATTAAATAACCTATATATTTCGACCTTCTATCTATGTTTTGAAAAAATGTATTTAATATAATGTGTTTTTATATTATCCAGTGACGTCACTTTGGAACGCCCTAAATACAAAATATTACCGGTGACCCCCGAAATTTTTATGAAAATATTACCAGTAGAAATGGGACTCTAACATACTACAATATTAAAGAATTTTACCGATGCCGGTTATCAATGCAAATGCTGCGGAGTCCTTTACAAATATTTATTTATATCAGTTGGGCCAACTTTACTGAGACGGAGCTTGTAAAGTCAATATCTTTATTAACTAAAAAATGGCGGTACTTTAACTATTACGTAAATACCCGATTTGGATGGCCATGTTTCCAATACTAATAAAGTTAGATATACCTAATGTGGCATTTTATTAAACCTTTTTAAAATATCTTTTTAATGGTGATATTATATACAGGGTGCTTCATTCAAAAAATATATATTTTTTGCCCTATCCTGTATATTGTTACCAGTATCACTATTCAAAAGCTTTGAGAAAATACCACATTTCATATATCTAACATTATTCTGTTTGGAAATATGGCCATCCAAATCGGGTATTTATCGGTGTTTTTAAAGTACCGCCATTTTGTAGTCAATAAAGATATTGACTTTAATTCTAGGGTTATAAATTTGAAAATAACTTTAAAATGAAGTGCTCAAGACCCCTCTTTCAATTTGATTTTTTTCCCAAAATGGCGCCGGGCACCATCTTGACGTGTTCATCTGTCATTTCACTTAAAACTATAGTATTTACACATTCATTTTATTTTTTAAAATTTTAATTTTCCAAACTGATCAGTTTAAAAAATAAAAGGGTGGTACTTATGGTTTTCTGTGGCTGACCTTAAAAGTACTCTTGATAATTATTTTAACGTCAAATTGACTTTTTAGATGTATATTTGACCTCCAAATAAAATATTGAAAGCTTTTGAACCTTAACTGATTAGTATAAGGGGTGCTCATTTGCATTTGCCGGATCTGCTTTTATTATCAAATTTAGCAGCTCCGAGCAACTATACTACGTCATCCGAGCAGGAAGATCAAAAGCAAAATTCTACGCCAAACGAACGCACAGAACTGACAGATGACGCCATCTCCTGTAAAAAACGAGCCGGTCGCGGCAGACCTGGCTCCTACTCTTGCGCCTCCAGTCATTAGACATGACAACTACGTTCAAGGTCATTGCGGGGCGGAAAGTTTGTATTCTTGTCTTTTTAGACAAATTTATGTCCTAAACGTCTTAGTTTTTGAACTACTGGGTGCTAAATTTTTTAAGGAATTATTGTTTTTTTTTAATAGGTAATAACTTTTATACCAATTTAGACATTTTTAGACATCTTGTAGTTCAAAAACTAAGTTTTTTTCTTATTTTTCATTGGAGAATCACCCCTTAAAGTTTGTCACTTGAGTTTCTGGACACCCTGTATAGCTTTCTCGTTGTATGGAATAAAAAATATACAAAAGGAATGCAAAACAGACAATAATTTTTATTTTGTTAAGATAAATACAAACTTAAAATATGTAAGTCTCGGTGTTTTAAATATTAGCTAGAAAAAATTAAAATAATTTTATGTGTATGTGAAAATTAAAACATTTTTTCCACTCCATATTAATTATTGTTAAAAATACCAAGTCCTTTCACATATGTATGATCACTAACTTTTCTGTTGCAATCTGCAAAAAATTCTTGAATATCAGTGGCACTTGGCTTACAAAGTGAACTGTCATGGTTAACTGTTCTTTTCTTTTTTGTACTATGAAATCTTATTTGTCTTTCAATATTTTTAGTAACCGGCTCATTAACATTTGAGGTACTTTCTAATGTTAAACAATTTGCATTCGTAATAGTACTTATAATTCTATTTATTGATTTTTCAACTTGCAGCTTTGTTTCCGCAGTCAAACTTTTTGAAGACAATAATTCATACAAGACATCCAATTTCCTCTTTAGATCTTGATTGTCATCTTTTGATTGATAAATAATGTTCTGGTTAGCTAGGTCCACAACGAGATCCTTGCATGAAGCTTCTTGTTTCTGTGCATCACAGACTTTAATAACTTCCTTAGAAAAGTTTCTACTAACCGCATGTATATGTTTGCAAAAATTACTTTTAATAAAAAGTCAGGACAACTATAGGTAAATTCATGAACACAAATTTGGCAGTTTTGACAAAAAAGATAACAGTTCTTGTTTTTTTAAAACATTCTTCATCATTTTTTTGGACAACATATTTTTCATTATTTTTAGACATAACATTCCATGTCTTTTCATCTATAATAGAAATATCAGTAGCTTTAATATATTGGCTTGTAATATGTGATTTTTTTATCAACTGCATTCACGGGTTTGTAATCCATATGGATTTTTGGAGTAATAATATTATGGTAACAGAAGATAAAAAGAAACCAAAACACTAATTTTGGATCTTCAGTCTGTTTTCTTTGGAAGTCCCGCTGCTGACTTGGTCTTCTTTTTATTGACAGCCCTCTGTAAGACAGGTCGTAATATCCATGAAGATTTGATGATTTTATTAATTTTTATTATAAGGAATTTATAAAAACCTTAATGACTTCAACGTGCCTACAGATAAGATGTCTTTTGATGCTTTCCTTGAAGAATTTAATACTGAGGCAAAATTGGGCGCACTAGCACATGCATTAGGTCACATTTATGTGGATTTTTTCTGAAGAAGTAAGCTATGATATAAAAAAGGAAAATTTTTCCAATGATGATTTGTTAATTCCAAAACAATAGTGAATGCCAAACACATTGAGAAGTTTAGGTGGATTACTTCTGAAGCAGAAAAAGAAAATGGATTTAAAATTAAATAATTTAAATTAATTTTTGGTTTTATTTGACATGACACCCAAAAAACTGTGTAAAGGACATCATAGTACGAGAATTTGAATAAAGAGGCGACCTGACCCATCTGTTTACCAAATAAGAACTATTATGTATTTAAATATAATATTTAAACAATGGTGCTACAGAGTTGCTTAAAAATCATGGCTGTATTTAAATTTAAAAAATATCCTTAACAATAAACCCTGTATAGTGACAATCTCTATGTTTTTAAATACATTGTGTGGCTGGCCAATAAATTATATATTTTAGATACCTAATGCTAAATGTATCAAAAATTTTAATAAATTTTACAAATTTAGGATGAAAAAATGGCTTTATTTATAAAATTTGGAAAAAAATAAGTTATATAATAGTAATATTATGTAAAGAAAAAAAATATCCTTCAGTAGTATCAAAAATTTTAAATAATTTTTTTTTAATTCAAATAGCTTTAACCGGATAGTGGCATAGACAAGGCAAGTCGATTGATGAGAAGGTCACGACATTCGCCATATTGGCTAGCGCGGCTGTGACGTCAAGTCGGAGCCATTTTCGGCCATGTTTGATTTTAGGCAGATCAGTGGCGTAGAATTAAGGAGAAAACAAAAAAGAACTGTATGTTGTAAACAAAATTTATTGGATTATTTTAATAGGCATAACTTAAAACAAAAACATAAATGTGGTTTAAATATTGAAAAATTAAAAATTATCAAAGCGACGACAGGACGATGAGGTACCTGGCAGAGCAAAACATTTTCCATGGTTCCGTAAGTCAAAAACCATTTTAAAAACTTTGTATACAGGGTGTCCGCTAATGAATGGTACACAGAAAAACCACAGATTCCTTATGCCAAAATATTAAGATTTAACCAAACATACCTAATATCCAAAGTTTATAATAAGGGAAGATACGGGTGGTGTCATAGTAAAAAGAAAAAGTAAATTTATTTCGATAATTGTTCACCCCTTTTTAAATATCTTAATAAAACGGTATCTCGGGGTTTTTAAACATTAGCTTTTCAGATCGAATATTAATTTTTGTGTGTAGACTAGAGGGCGATGGGTACACTATTTAAAATTCTCTAAAACTACCCAATTTTTTTGTTACTACTCTGTATGTATGTAAACTAGTAAGCTTCTCTATGCTTTCTACACAAAAAGGTATATAAGAATCGGTCTTGACAACCGTTTTTAAGGTATTCACGTTTTAATTGTTTAGTGCACCCAAAGTACATGTACCTTCAATAACATTCGTATTAGCTATAATTACAACTGCTCAGATATAAATAGCTGATAGCTAAAAACTCCTGGATACAGAGTTTTATTAAAATGTTTAAAACATATCAGAAATTATCGAAATGCATGAATAAAAAAATATTTATATCCCTTTAACACCCCGTATCTTCTCATTATCATTAACTTCTGGATATAGGTATGTTTGCTTTAAATCCTAAATGGTATTTTCGCATAAGAAATCTGTGGTTTTTCTGTGTACCATGTAATTAGCGAACACTCATCAGCTATCATATGTATACATATAAAACACGAATGACTGAAAACTATTCGACTAAACACTATCAAAATCTCTAAAATAAAACGAGTCCGAACCAATAATATGTGAAGTCTCTAAACTAACCAAAAACATTAACAACTGGAAATCCTTGCAAAATATACAACCAAAATGAAAATAGCAAATTTCCACAGTTTTTACCAATCAAAGCTTCGACAAGGCACGACTCTGTCATCAGCTGATAATGCTACCAACTTTGAACAGAACTGCCAACCGAAATCGTAATTCTCACACCTCTCACGTCCCTGACAAAAAGCTATCACCGGTCTTGCTTATGTCTAAACCCCTTCTCATAAAGAAATTCTG